>VMBQ01006320.1:0-56719 GCA_007657795.1 Dreissena rostriformis | reverse complement strand
AAGCCTTAATAATTTCATCTTGAAGCTTTTATTTATTAAGTATCTGGTCAGTTCCAACATACTACAGTAAATACTTGATGTTGCCAACAACACCAGTGTAAAAAAGTGTACACAATGTGTGCCTAAATGTTATATCTTATATATGCATACTTTGAAACATCACTTCATATCTAAAAGCTGTAATAAACTAAAAATATAAACATTCACATATAAATGGCCCTTATGCTGAAACAAGTTAAAACATCCCGTCAAACTATATCTATCAATAAAATATGAAATCCCTGCCACCCCATCCAATTTCACTTTTTGTCTTTAATAAGCAGCATTAAGAAACTACTTACTGTTTGCTTTATTAAAATATGTTATAATACCTAAAAAATAAAAATGGGGCAATAGTTCTTTACACATTCCAAGTGTTATGTTATTATCTGCTAATGATTCTTCTTACAATGATTAAAAATTCAAAGTTTCATCTAGCAAACATATTGACATTTTTACTTCTGTTTTAAAGGCCCTATAAAGGTGACAAATCCAATTATTATGCATATAAACTGGTCTAATTTTAACCGGATTTCACTTACTCTTGCATAAAAAATGCTAATAACACAGCTTAGGTGTAACGTTGTCAAGAATTATGGAAGATATACCCGTTTCATAATTTGAAGACATGTTTACAACTTTGCAACTAACGTGGTGTGTAGCCTCAAAGGGGTGACGTATGCTAAAAATAGCCGAAAGAAAATTCAATTTTAATTGTATTTCAAACAACTTTTTACCAGCAGAAAGTAACTTATTATATCACTACAAACGTTTTAACGATTAAGAAGAGACCTACTTTGTGAGTGATACCGGAAAACTTTGAAAATCAACGATATATTGTTGGTGACCTGAGTCACTTTCACTTTCCCGAGTAAACAGCGATGTAAATAAACTGATCGTTTGTAAACACAATTGACTTTGAGGACACTGTATTTTGAGCTCAAAACAAGTTGTATTGCTCATTTTTGTTATGGTTATGTCCAATAGCATATATATATATATTGTTTGTTGATAACCTTTATAAATAAAATATGAAAAAAAACGGTTAATAATGACGGATCGTCTCCTTTATAGGGCCTTTAAATAATTCGAAAAAGAAATATGCAAAAAAGAATGTGACTTCAGTGGACTTGACAAACATGATTNCTATCTATCTATATATCTATCTATCTATCTATCTATCTATCTATCTAATAATGGTATATAAAGCGATGTCACAATAATGGTATATATATGGCCCAATAATGGTATATACATGACCCAGTACTGATATATAAAATGATGACCCAATATTAGCATAAAATGACGGCCCAGTAATGGTATATATGTACATGTACATAACCAAATAACGGTTTACAAATGAAGACTCAATACTGATATATTATACAATTATTGACTGGTGTTGAAAAAAATACGATAGCAAGAGTTATGGTTCGTGTGCACTGCAATCCTCAATGAGATCTATCTACCTGTGAAGTTTCAAGTTTGTATCTCTAATACGTTTTGAGATATGCTCCGGACAAAGTTTGCCGGACGGGCGGACGCACGCACGGAAGTACCAACGCAAGTATACTTGTGTGATTTTTGACTTGCGTGCCATTCTTGCCATATAATACGTACTTGTGAAACTCATTTTTTACTTGCCTACATGTACTTGTGTGATCCATTTCTTCTGTGACCTTATTTTAGAACAATACTTGCAACAAAATACAACCTTCTGAAATAGTCTCCATTTAGGTATATGTTTGGAAGCACTGAAATGATTACTCATCAAGTTACTTAACACTCAGTTAATGATATGCGATGATAATAACAAAGCCTTAATAATTTCATCTTAAAGCTTTTATTTATTATGTATCTTGTCAGTTACAACATACTACAGTAAATACTTGATGTTGCCAACAATACCAGTGTAAAAAAGTGTACACAATGTGAGCCTGAATATTATATCTAATATATGCATACCTTGAAACATCACTTCATATTTTAAAGCTGTAATAAACTAAAAATCTTAACATTCACCTAAAAATGGCCCTTATGAAACAAGTTAAAAATGTCCCATCAAACTAGATCTATCAAAAAAAATAAGAAATCCCTGCCACCCCATCTAATTTTGTCTTTAATAAGCTGCATTAAGAAAGTACGTACTGTTTGCTTTATTGAGAAAAGTTATAATACCTAAAAATAAAAATGGGGCAATAGTTCTTTACACATTCCAAGTGTTATGTTATTATCTGCTAATGATTTTTCTTACAATGATTACAAATTCAAAGTTTCATCTAGCAAAGCATTTTATAAATTCAATTAAAAACTTAAATTACACAAATTCTCTTTAACAATGTTACACAGGGTTCATACAGGCAAGACATAGACAAATTCAAGGACTTTCCAAGGACCGGGACTGACTTAGCTAAAATGCACTGTTTGAATTTGAATATTTACTGACAACCTGGTTCAGCTCGGCAAACACAGCAAGGCATACAGTCAAATCAAACTGAGACTAAAATACATGTAGTTAAAAAATTATTGCATATTTACAAGGTAAGAATACAAAGCAATCAAAACTTATGGAAACATCAATATTTTGGCAGTTTAAGAAAACCCATGTCTCACAAAAAGCATCCATCAATACGAGAATCAGTTATGTACATAAAAGTATTTGCCAAACATATCAGATAAATACATGTATACAATCAGATAATATATAATGTATCCCCATGTGATATGGCCAATAATTTAACATTTATAAAATGTTAACATGAAATGCAACAATCCAAAAACCTGGTTCACAGCCTGATATGTAAATCTATTACAGAAACAATGACACCTTCACCAAATTAAGGTTGAAGACCCAAAATGATTCTTGGCAATGTCAGTAAGTGACGTCTGCTAAAATTTGACATTCTAATGCAACAATTTTGTAACGCGCAATCTGATTGCTTCACGTGATCAAGTTTCAGGTATTCACATATATTGATATAGCGTCGGAAACTATTTGACGTCACGATATTAACCGAATGACGTCAATGGAATGGAACGTTCTCAAAGCGCTTAAAACACTGTGAGTCTTTATATTGCATTTTATTTATTAAAACGTTAGTTGCATTAGAATTGGAATAACCCTATCCAATTTTTAGGTTTGTCGCCTTATATCTGTAGTTTTTATGTCGCAAATAGACGTTTGACCGGCTCCGCTAGCGCGTCGCCGGCCAAACTAAATTTGCGACATTCAAACCACCAATATAAGGCGGCAAATCTTAAATTTGGATAGGGTTATCCCCTAATTGTAAGGAACATATATTAACAAACAAACAAGAATGATTACAAGGCACAATACATTCATTGAGCAAACAAACAAACACTGTGAGATCACTAGTTCTAACCATCACATCACTTACAGCACAAAAAACTCAGAGAAACAATTGTGGTGATGACTACAAACTGATATATATGGTCAATAAACAATCACATTGAATCTCATTTGATGCCTTTTGCTGAATATAAAGATCATTCATTAACCTTTTTCAATCATGAAGACAGTATGGTTTTATTTCATTCAAGGTTGAATTTTAAAACTGAAGCATTCTTTGAATTAACAATGCAGACAATTAATGGTTGATATATTTTGCAATAAGAATATGTTTCTGTCCGGCAAACATCTTTCAAAACAGATATACCATAGGAGGTAAGAATTTACTTTTGTGAGTCCAATTTTTTTCTAGCCGTGTCGACATTTTCAGCTACAAGTATTTCACCAGCCACATCAATATCACAATGTCCATCCGTGTCAACATTCTTAGCTTCACGTTTTTCATTACCCTCATCAATATCACAATTTGCAGTAGTGTCAACATTCTCAGCTACAAGTAATTGAAGTATTTCACCACTCTCATGTTTATAATTATTCCCAGCGCCGTCAACATTCTCAATAACATTTTTAACACTAAACTCATCAATATAACAATGTCTAGCTGTGTCAACATTCTTAGCTACATGTATTTCACCACCCTCATCAATATCACAATGTCTAGCCGTGTCAACATTCCCAGCTACATATATTTCAGTACCCTCATCAATATCACAATGTCCACTTGTGTCAACATTCTCAGCTACATGTATTTCACCAACCTTATTCATATCACAATTCTTAGCCGTGTCAACATTCTCAGCTCAGAGCTACATGTTTTTCAACACCCTCATCAATATCACAATTCCTAGCGGTGTCAACATTCTTAGCTACATGTATTTCAACACCCTCATCAATATCACATTGATCAGCTGTGTCAACATTCTCAGCTACATGTATTTTAACACCCTCATCAATACCACAATTCCCAGCCGTGTCAATATTCTTAGCTACATGTATTCCAACACCCTCATTTATATCACAATTTCTAGCTGTGTCAACATTCTCAGCTACATGTATTTCACCACCCTCATCAATATCACAATTCCCAGCTGTGTTAACATTCTCGGCTACATGTATTTCATTACCCTAATCAATACCACAGTTCTCAGCCGTAGCAACAGTCTCAGCAACTTCACCATCCTTATCTGTAACACAATTCTCAGCTGTGGCAGCATACTCAACTGAATATAGATAAAATAAGTTGTGTTCATCATGCATGACAGTGTTCATTTAAAATAAACAAGAGGGCTCAGAGGGCCCTGGGTCGACCACCTTAGAAGCCTTAGCTCCTGTTGCATGTTATGAGCTTTTGAGCTCCAAGGGCATTGTTTAAACAATCTTGAGTGAAGACCTTTAAATGATGCCATATATCATATATGAAAGCTAAAGGCCCCTATGGTTTCAGACAAGAATTTTGTTTTTAAAGATTTTCCCATTATAATTCTATATGTAAACTTGATGAACTCTGGACGGGGCCACTTTTGACACCAGGGGCATAATTTGAACAACTTAAATAAAGGACCACTAGATAATTCTTTACACCAAATATGAAAGCTCTAGGCCATCTGGGCCGGTATTCTGAAGCCATGTTAGTTCAATTTTCAACTTAGTTTAAATCCAGGATTGAATGGTTGTCCATTAAAAGACTATGTAAACTTAATGACCCTGGAGCTCGCCTAATTCTAACCCCGCGTAAATACCAAATATGAAAGCTCTTGGCCTTGTAGTTTCAGACAAGATTTTTTAAGGTTTCCCATTATCAGTCTATGTAAACTTGGTGACCCTGGGGCTTTGCCAATTTTGACCCCAGGGGCATAATTTGAACAACTTTGATAGAGGACCACTAGATGATGCTATATACCAAATATGAAGCCTTTGGGCCTTATTGTTCCAGAGAAGTTTTTGAAAATTGCATTTTTCAACCCACTTTTTAGACCCCTGTGACCTAGTTATGCAATGAACCGGAACCATTTGAACAACTTTGGTAGAACTTCATGCAAGGAAAATGCCGGCCAAGTTTCATCAAATTTGGCCAAGCAGTATAGGAGAAGTCGTTTGAATGAAAAATATAACGCACGCATGACGACGGACAATGGGCCATCACAAAAGCTCAGCTTGAATTTTCACTGAATTCGGTTCAGTGGTAAAGGAGGAGAAGTTAATTATATAAATTGTTGACGACGAACGCATGCACACACGGACACACGCACGGACGATGGACGCCGGACAATGGGCGATAACAAAAGCTCACCATAAGCTAAAAACTATTTTCTTAATGCTACAATTAATTATTTAGGCTGCCTACACATACGGGTTGTTTATGTATTAATGTACGTATTAGCTAAATATAATTGTGACGCGCCACGAGATTTTAGGTCCGACAGCTCAAATGACGTGACTTGAAAAGAAATTATAATTGTTTATTTTCATGACAAAAATGAAAATGAGGTGTATATATAGTATATTAAAAAAATGCTGTTACTTTGTTCATCTTATGACTTTTTTTAAAGTCCCTTTTTATTTGCAACCATGAAACATCTGTTAATATGAAAATATGAATAACTCAATTTCAACAAAATATTACAATTTACCCCAAATCCCATGGCGCCCCACAATATATAATCATATATATGCCTATAAACATATCTTCATCACATTATTGGGTCCATCATACACTTGCACTTCATTCTGTTATATTGGGTCTTCTGACCAACTTAATAGGTAATAATTATTGGGTCCTTGTAAACAAAAGAAAGACCCAATATATATATATACAGTCAAATATATATATATATATATATATATATATATATATATATATATATATACATTATTATTGGGTCCTTGTAAACAAAAGAAAATCCCAGTATATATACAGTCGAATCTCGATGGCTGGAATTTCTCGGGACCGAATAAAAAAGTTCGACCTTTTGTGATGTTTGATTTCCTGAATTACCTCCCTTTTGAAAAACATGCTGTTTCAACGATTAACCGTATTTTTGATTGGTTAGTTAAAAAGAACTATACATGTTTTGCTTTTTTTGAATGTTTTTTTTACAAAACAAAAGCATCATAATGAATAAAAGGAAAATTGAAAACAAATTATCATTTATCGTTTTATGCAGCCATTCTCAAATTGACAAATTCAACTCGCCAAACAATTATGTAATTAAAGACTAAAAGTTGCTTCTACAAACCGAAAGTGGTCGTCTATTGATAGTGCTAATGGTCAATCAATCAGGCCTGCTGATCAATTACGTGTTAACATGTATGCATAAGCTGTTTGCGGTGTGCTATTTGTTTTCCAATCAAGCACGCTAATCGTTTCAAACCATTTTCACAATTCGAGCCAAACAAATAAATTATAGCGTAAATACTTTCCACGGGACTGACAAAATCACTTCGAGCCATCGAAATTGGTTATGTATTCTTTTACAATTACTGATCGTACTGCTAAAACTGGCTAACAAAATGCTCATCTCACCGATTGGCGAAATGAAACATTATTACAGATTAATAACCACCTTCATGTAGCTATCTTATCTTGATTGTTAATGCATCTTGTTATGACGAACAATTTTTAAACTCATGAACAAAGTGCATTTATACAAATCCTGGTTTTGACCAAATTTGATGAAAGCAATTAAAACAATTCTAGGTGAAGCATGAAGAAGGCCTGTTTTGAAACAAATTTCTCCATTCATATCAGAAATGATGCCATAAAGAATCAACTCACCACATCGTTTTCCCAATAAAAAAATAAAACTCCCTCTGCCTGGTTTTCGGAGCCTTCTCTCTCCTTCGTTACATGATATTGCTTCCCCTCTGTATTCAGCAATGAAGTCTCCTTCACGTATGTTCTTTTAGCAAATACACCACATCCTACAGAGGAAAGCAAATGACACAGTTTTAGTCTATAGAAGTCTAGTCATAATTACAGTGTTCCCATGCACATATGGAAGCACATGTGAACTTGACATAGATTTTGTCAAAACAAACATTCTGACAAAGTTTCATTAAAATTGGGTCAAAACAGTGACCTCTTGTGAAAAACAATCAAGGGCCAAAACTCTGCCAAAATTGGTTGCTGCAAAATTCCTTCCTTAATGAAATTCTACATATAGAGGTTGTTCATCTGTGTTGTTAATCTGTGAAACTTTGAGCAAAATCCCTCCGGAGGGTCTAGGAGGAGTTGCATTCATAAAATATTTTCCCTATTTTCCCTATGCAGAGCTCCAGATAATTTTAAGTAGTAAAATACTAGTACTAGGTTTTGGGAAAAAAAGTAGTAAACAGTTTGTGTCTGTTGTTTTTGCGATTTTCACCTCATTTTTAATAATTAAAGTCAGTTGAAGCTGGTGGATGAGAAAGTTAAAGCCTATGAGGTATGGTATTGTACCATTACCATCCCAGATTCTATTAACAGAGCTCCAGATAAGAATTTGTGAAACATATAAAGGTACTACTAGATTTCAAAGCAAAAGGAGTAACCATGAATAACAAAAACATTTCTTACTTTAATCAAAATGCAACAGTCCCAACTACCCTGCAGAGTAATGGTTTCTGTTTGAAGATCCTACCGAACAAAAATGCATAACCTAGTTTTTTTCCTAGCTTTTTTTTCAGATCAATGTTATCTCTAATGCTGCACACTGCATAGAAAATCATTAAATATTCTTATTTTTATCACCACCAACTATCGACAACTAGCCAGGGAGACTCACATTTCCATTCGTCAATCGTTTTTATTGAACCTTGGAGCCGCATGTTTGACTGATTTTGATGCTTTCGTGAGTCTGTCTCCAAACCGTTAATTATTGGTCGAGCTATATCACCATTTTGGTCAGACTGGATTACTACTTATCGAAGAAAATAACCTCCAGATCCTACTACTAGAAATAGAGTTGTTAACCCCATTAAAGATAACAAGACTTCATCAAAATAAATCTTACCTTTGTAACCTGAAATGAATGTTAATTCAAGATCGTCCTCAAAACTGTCATGACTGTTTATCTTAACAACTTCCATCGCTTGATCCATAGGTTTGATTCCCTTCTTCCTCATCTGGAAAGATACAGAAATTAAGTTCAGTACCAGAAGTTGGCAAGGAATTTTTAACGTCAAAGTATTGTTTAGAAATAAAATTTTACCAGTTTCTAGACCATTATTGTTTTAACATAAGTTATTAACCATGGTGAGACAGTGTCATATTTATTTCATTACAGTCAAACCGAAACTTCGTTGGACATCAAACCTTTACCAGCCATTTCAGGAAGGTTCAATTGAGATTAATTATCGTAAGTCCTAAATGTCCGATGAGAAACACCTGATATTTGCTTGGTAATTTTTGTAAATACATGTCATGGAATCCTACTTTTTATTGTTGGCATGCATATATTTATCATTGTCTTTTATATTTCTGAGGCGGAAAATTACGATAGTTTCCATTGCTATCTCATGTCTTTGACAGAAGAAGCTGAAGAAGTTCCAACTCTTAGTCTGTTTTCCGTGATAGTCTAAAAAAAACTGTTCCAATGAGATGAAGTATTGGCCGCGTGGTCAGATTGGTTTTCGATTTCAATACGTAATAAAATATTACATTATTTAAAGGAAAGTTTAATGACAAAAAAGTCATGGAAGGTGTTTGGAATGTGGAAAATGAAATAAAGTTGATCACATTTCATTTTGTCGTTCAAATTTTATTTGGTCTAACAGAAAACTTCAAGGTCTGACAGTTTTGGGTAGTCCGTAAGTTTCCGTTTGACTGTCAGTATTTATATTCCTATTCCTTCATTCATTCATTGCAGCTCAACTAAATTAGTCAAAAGACAATAGGCATAATAACCTTTCTCGGGCTACACAACTTCACCACCTCCACAGATTTACGTCTTTTTGATCCCAAAATCATCTGAAACAAAATCATCTTATAAGGTCAACTATTGTTTGTGAACATGACATGACTGGCGCAAAACAAATTTGGCATAATTTTACTAAAACACACATCCAGCGGGTGCAGTTGGTGTTGTGTGACTGTAGCATTAGTAAGTATCCCCAGCCTGTACTCCATTAACTCCAGTCAGTTATATATACATGTATTGCGATACCCGTTATAACGTGATGCTATCGTGCCTCCCATTGCATTTTGTATAATTTCTTTAAAGATATACTTGAGTTGGCCGTATGAAAATTGCTTGAAAATGTGTGTTTCTTGCATATTTTGTTAGAATATTCGCTAACATAAACAGGGTTTTTTAATGAAAAGGGGAAGACGCTGGGGGCTGGTGAAAAGGGGAAAAATCGTACGAAAAAAACAATTTTGGGGAAAATGTAATAAAAACACTTTACATTAAAGTCATTGCTTCTTAATATGTTAAATCTTATGTTGCAGTACCCTTAAGCTCTTGTTTTTGCAAAGAGAACAGTGAAATTGTTTTCCATAATTGTCATGTATACTTTTGCATTAAAATGTGAAACAAATAATCTGTTGGCCAAACAGAGTACGCAAATTTGCAACCCAAATTATGACGCCACAAAAATGCATCAGTTGAACTTAACTGATATTTTTTTATGTAAGGATAGACTAGAGGTCCGGTAATTGGTATTATCGGTAAAATACAATGTTTTTGCAAGTGTTGCCCTTAAATGGTACAAACTTAAATAACCAATGCATTTATTCACTATTAGTTTCCGATAAACTCTGTTTTTACCCAACATTTTTTCTATAATTTCTAGGCGAAGAAAACGGAAGGAATCCGCATTGTAAAACAATGACGAATAACAATTAATACATCGTCATCGGCTACATTAGATACAGTTTTAGGTCTACATCGAAATTATTGTTTTAAAATTTGTTTATTATTTGTTTGTAAGTAAAGGGAATAACGAGAATATATTTAATATAATAATTGTGTTTACTAGTTATAGGTTATTAGACATTTCACTGTACAATACAAAATATATTTGGATGAGTACACAGCTTAAAATGTCATATTGGACGAGCCGTATTTATAGACTACAGACTTCGGATTCGTTCGGCTGTCCTTATTTACTATGGCTGTGCACCCTCTGTTCGTGGATTTGCTAATATACTTCATACTTGCCTATTCAAAAACTGGCGTGCCATACAGCCAATGGTACCCATAAATACGATCCCAGTCTCAGAAATTTCATGATGTTTTTATACAAAACAAGACTATTGCCAAACAATATGGTTCCCTACCGGTAAAACTCGACCATTTGCACGAATATTTTTAGTTCATTTGTTGCCATAGGCTAGCAACCAAAATTCTTGACGTAGGAACAACATGAAATGACGTGCTCCATATTGCCATCTGTCCATGTTTCAACTTTCATGAAAAAATATGAAGAACTTTTAAAGTTATCGCAGGATCCAGACAAGTGTGTCAGACTGACTGACTGACAGAGCGCAAACCATAAGTCCCCTCCGGTGAAACCGGTAGCCGGTAGGGGACAATAATACACAAAACTAATATTGAAATTAATAACACAATCTCTTATACGTGTAAACTTAAATTAATTATATCTGAAACCTCCATTCTTCTTTTCTCAGAAATCATAGGCTTGTATTATCCTCGATGTATGTTGATTCGCGGTGTTAATGTTTTGCATTATAATTAGCAACAAACAAACAATAAAGCATTGTATAACTTACCTTATTGAACGAAACCAATATTCCACTAGTTAATGGAGCATATTTATTTTCTGCAACTCGCGCTATCTAATCCATAACAACCGTATTTTTGACAACATGTTTACAGTGTCCGCCATCTATCAAGATGGCGACATGTTTACGTCATCAGAAAATGCGAGCACCTGCCGCCTGTTGAGCAATAAATATGTTTAAGAAGGTAGACTGTACACACGTAATGAACCATACAGATTAATATCAAACAAACGATTGTGTTGGGTCTTATTTATATTGGGAGAGAGAGAGAGAGAGAGAGAGAGAGAGAGAGAGAGAGAGAGAGAGAGAGAGAAAGAGAGAGAGAAAAAGCGAATAAAGCGAAGTTTATTTTGCGAGGCTTAGAAAATCTGGTTCAGATTTTCGGGCCGAGCAAAATGATCTTCGCTTTATTCAGCACCGACCTAGTATTCGATTTATCCCATCAATATTCTATTTATCCTTATTTTTTATATTTAATTTGTTTCTTATGCAATCAAAAATCAAAATCAGGTTACATTTACTGAATCTAACCTTGCGTAGTAATATTAAAATTGTGTGTGATCTTTCCCGTTTACGCCACTTGAAATAGTCCTTAAGAATTCCACGCAAACGCAGAATAACAAGACAAAATATCGCTGTATGCCTCGATTCAAATTTAATCAAAATTCCAAATGTTTCACGCTCAAGTAGAACACAAACGTTTTTGTTCAAATTAAAATTCTAGTTTCACCACTGCAATACACAAAAGAATGGCTGCTACCATTTTGAACTTACGTCAGGCATGATTCAGCAGTTATCCCCGCCGATAATGTAAATAATTTTAGTCTATAAAAAACTCTTCTTTTTACACACTTTTTACTAACTGGCATAACAAAGTCAAACATCTTCTGCTTCTTGTTCTACTCACTAAAGTTATGCAATTACTATGTTTATTTTCGTCAGTTTTGTTTGCTTGTGTGCCTTTATGGCGAGTAAAAACTTCTGCACACAAAACAAAATTGATTCCTTCATCGCCATCTGGTATGAAAATACGCTTAACTCAATGACAACTTTAATCCAATCCTAATAAAAATACAGTAACAACGATATGTACTTCCATTTTCTGTTGAAAAGACGATGAAAAGTACAAACAAAAACCAAAAAACGTTCGAACTAGTATCTTACCATGAATTATCCTTAAAAATCCATAAATAATCCATTAAACACAATAATTGACGATTTTTGCATTTAGGGTCTTTAATAATTATTTTAGCATAGTTAAATAAAGACACTTATGCCATTCTATCACTATTCAAATGTGTTTATGAACTCGATAAACTGTCCACTTTGTCACACGCTACGTCATGTACTCTACAGAATCACAATTAAACTGGTGTGTTTCGTCACAGAAATTACGTCACACGAGATACGCAATAATTTGCGCAATCAATTGAATGAAAAATAAAAGTACGGAAAGCCGGTTTGAGATAAATTTAATTGGAAATTCGGCTTTTATATAAATACGGTTTATTGATTTGAAAAGTAAACATTCATTTCATGTTTAAATCCAAAAAAGTAGTCCGCCGCGCGTGACAGCTATATTTCAGCTCTGTCTAAAATAAACGAAAATATATCCCAAAGTCGTTTATTTCGATAATGCACGTCTGAGGATGGGATAAATATTTATTATATATATATAAATTTATATATATATGTAAGCAATAAATTCAATGTTCTCATACTTTCGTTCTAAAGATATGTAGATTATTGTAAGTCATTAATTTACATAAATAGTGTTATTATGGTGAAACAAATATGGCCTTTTGAGAATGCGAGAAATCATTGCAAGATAATGTGACCATACAGTGAGACATAGTTATGTGAAATATGATTCATTATAGTTCAATAGTACTTACACACTCAGATTGCGCAAATGCAGTCCTGGACAAATACTTGTCTAAACAGAGTGCATTTAATGACACTTTAATTGTTTTTGTATCATAAAAAATATGTCACTTTATTAAGCCTTAATAAATATACGTAATGCATTTAAGAACCGTGACGATCGTATACGTGTTCTTATTTATTATGGTATACTTGCTATTAAATCGCAAGTATAACTAATGACTCAAGACAATTATATACTTCGTCTAAATGTGTAAATTAACCCTTATGCAATACAAAGAACTGCCATAGCATTTGTTATTGCAAATAAAATGATTTAGTATATTTGACCTGATTATATATTGGGTACATTACTGTTAAATTATATTATAGTTGCTATTGAGTTCGTACCTTGCTATAAATAAATTGGGTTTATTTAACAGTACGAATTGTTTCCGCATGGCATGTGTTAATTTTCACTATTTATCAAATGTGATGAAATAAATATCTAGCTTTATGTTAAATGTAACACGAAGTATCAAGGGCAATTGCGCAGACCAGGCACGAAAACTGTTGTCATATAGTACCGTGGACTATGTCCATGTGTTTGTCTGTTTCGATTGATAAATAACAATATCAGCGTACTTATACTTTATAATGCAGTATGTAAAAGAATTGTTTCGACAGTATTACATAACCAAATATACGAATTGACATACATTGTCAATAACGTAGCTCTCAAAAAACGCTCTAAGGTAGCGCATACGTAATGATTTTCCCAGATTTCATCTAAGATCGAAGAGCTTTTTTACCTGTTTACTTATGGATATCTAATTTAAGCATGTATTCATGTGAAGTTGTCGTGGCCGAGTGGTTAAGGCGATATGCTAGAAATCTTTTGGGATCTTCTCGCGCTGGTTCGAATCCTGTCGACACCGCATACTTTTTGCGACGCGTTTTTTTTCTTTTCTAACGTAATTTGGTTTAATATAGCATAATTATAAGCTATGTTTTATTGTTAAATGTGTTGCAATTTTTATGCACATTCTTCAATTTTTTAAATTAAAACAACGTTATGGCTAAATTGGGTGATTAACTGCTGAAAATACTAATCATGCATATTGCATTTTTATTTATATTTAAAAAAGTAAACGGTAAATCTGTCTATTTCTTGATATTTTTTTAAGTATATAGTGTATCTATAAAAAACTAAGTTCAAAATATTACTTTTATGAAGCTTTTTTGAATTTGACACTTTGTGTTTAACCAACCCAATTTCTACTTGGCTGAAGTCACTTACATTTCATAGCTCTCTTCCATAGATAACAAGTTATAAAAAATAAATGTCTGTAAAAGATTACTTATGTTATCTTGTTTAAACTTTAAACACCTGTACTGCATCTGTACACACCAACTGCATGTCCATATTTAGAAATCTGGATGAATTATGGAACTTTCATATATCCCAGAGGTGCAAATAAACTGGACAAAAGCCGAGCGTAGGGTGGTTTTGAAAAAAATCTGTATATTTGTTTAAAAGGCATGGACAGCCTACTGAAAAATGTGCATGTAGTTTAGTGAAATGATGCTGATTAAGAAAATAATACATAAGATTATATTTGGAAAGGTGCCCATTACGGGTGCTCTACCTTAATGTCAGAAATTGTGACATTACTGAATCATGTACCGTTTATGTTAATGAAATATGTTATGGCACGTCCACTATCAATTTAATTACTTTCGTATGTAAGCAGATACATTAAAGTAACTACACACACTTGTTTATTATTCCGCGTTACTCCCGTTGAACGGAATGGATGTCGTTAAATTTACGCGTTTAAGTACTGAGTTTGGCGTTTATATGTAATGACATATACTTATGTTTAAAACAGAAGGACTATAATTTTACGAAACGATCACAAATGCATAACTTGAACGTTAGATACAACAAAAGCCTGTATTGCCGACGATGCAATGCGTCGAGTGTAACTGTACGCCATGCTTATTTAAGAAAAAAACAGTTCCAACACAAGAAAGGGTCATTAGTAAATGCAGAGAAGCACTCAGTTGAACAATTATACAATTGGTATCTTATAAACTTATAATGTATCCGAATACCTGATATTTTGTTTAACAAACTTTTAATTTTAATGCCTTATTATATTGAACATACAAAATACATTTAGTCATATGTAGAACTATATTTACTTCTTTACATTTATTTTTAAGCATAAAATACATTGAGGCATGCTCAGAGGTTCTTACTGGAAACGAGTATATACAGACATTATTCAGTTAATTATGTCTTTGGTAACATTTTACATGTGTACCATGTAAGTATATCATACACTTTTGCATTCTGTGCATTTTAATTTGTATCGGTTGGCTGCATGGCTTCTGACGATTATGGATATCAAATCAATACAAGCCTGACCGATGTCTGATTGTTTGTACAAATCTGAATATATTGTGCTTACTTATGTTATGATGAACGAATTGCAAAACACATACTACATATGCCTATACATGTATTATGTGTTAAACATTCAGGTGAAAGGAGCATAAATAACTGGCATAACTGACTTGTTAATATTTCGTCGCTTTATTGCTATAGTGCTCTATCTCCATTTGTTTTCAAAAATGAGTTTTTTTATACCGCTGTGTTCGTGAGAACGAGATCTTTAATATGACGTTATCGGATTCAAGATTCAGTCGTCACAGAAGAAGTTGTTCGATTCCAGTTTGCTCTATCTCCCACATTTTGTATAGAATAAAGAAGAAGTGTTTCGATTCTATTTTGCTCCATCTCCCACACGGGTGAATGTTGTACTGCACCATCTCCGGGAGATAGAGCAAAGTAATTCACGATTTTTATATTTTTATATACATACAATTGCAAATTACATTAACATATAATTTACTAAAGTAAATATTTAATTATATTCATATTCTCCGTTTGCTGATAAACACTCCGGTATATTTTGTCCACATACGTGCATAAATAAGTGAGAAAATAAAGGTTAAACCTTTAAATGCGTTTTTCTCCAAAAAATGAAATTGGTAGTTAGAGCACTATAGCAATTAAGCGACGATTTGTGTATGTTATTTATGGTCATTCGTAAATTAAAAATGTTTAAAGTACAAAGAAATAGTATAAGTTGTAAACTGTGAGTAATTTAAACAAGTTAAGCATTAAAAAAGGATAAAACTTTCAAAACGTTAGGCTACTTTTGAAAACATGTGTTCATTATATGGATCCGATTCGTTAAACGGGCATTTGGGTAGATTTTCATCCAGTGAGTCTATTTAGACATCGATTGATATAATTCTTGTAAAAATACCGATTAAAACTATAACGTCGTTGTCTTTGCGTATTAGATAATTATTAATAAATTGCCGACTTCTCTAAATAAACGCCTCTCACAAATAGATAGTCTTGTGATGTGTGACCAATATTAAACTATTTAACAAATACCTACTGTACCTATATGTTAATGAACATGCAATAAATACTTCTGGTTCAATTGACAATTTTAAATGATAAAGAATCTACTTTTATCGGCTTATATTATTAACAAAAACAGGAATAATGACATATGTCTTACCTACCCACCTATCAAGTATGCCCAGACATTTTCGATTTAAAACCATGTATCAAATAAACAAATCGTGTTAAGAATCCGTATAGCATTTGGATACTATTTCCAGAAAGTACGCTTTAAGACTCATTAACGTCCGTTGTTTTAATTTTACAACCAGTATAACTCATGAATACAATGAGCTTGTGACAGTGTATGCGTGCTTGCGTCGCAATAACTATTTAAATATATGCATATCCATTGTTGGTATGGACGTGATTTAGAAACTGTAATTGCAATACTAATTAAATTAGCTTTATATTCACTTGCATTATTATAAGACGTTTTATGATATTACACAAATTGGTATGTACCGCCAATATGGTTGAACAAGCATCCATACGTATGCGCTGTAACCACGAGCATGTACAATCAATCATTGAAAGAGACGTATCATGCGAGGAAGTAGAGTAACAGAATACAAGAGGTGTAAAGGATATATTGGACAATCACGTGGAACAAACAACGAGTGCTGATTGGTAGATTAGTTTATTTTTAATAATGCACTGTATATATCATACTTAATAATATGTGAACGTACCTTTATACATGTATCGTGAGCATTATTAATGCGTTATCGGCTATTAGATTATAGCTGTGCATGGAAATAAACTCCATTCAGCATCGTGTTTACATTAACATACTGGGTGTTTCCTTCGCAAAACGTCAAAATCATGGAGAGAATTACCAATTGATTTCTACGACGACTGAAGGTGCGATGACGTCGACCTTAGCCTCAAGGCGATACAAAAAGTGTTAATTAAATCAAGTTGTGATTTTCATGAAACACGTTCACATGTCTAATTAAACAGTGTCTCTCCGGAATAATTACATTTCGATACGTCTCTTTCCTCTTGGCGGTAATACGTCATCATTGGAAGTGGTATTTGTCAGTCGTCTTAGAACTGCAGCTCCATGAAGAATGTTGTAAACGCAAATCGTTGTTAATGAACTTCGTCTTGAGCATACAAAAGCATAGGCGATTAATAGTGTAAACAAAACATCTGCAGAGTGTTCGCTGGAAAGTTCTTTAACGGTTCTAATAAGCGTAAACATTAAAGTTACGAAAAATTATTTGTGATATCCTCTTAATAGTGCTTTGTTAAAATAATCTAGTGAACACCATGCGCGATGAATTGTAGAGAGTACACATAGTGTACAATAAATCTCAATTTGAATTATACGGCAATTCAAACCTTAATTTTCAAACAAAAATAATCGAGCTTAGCATTCCGGAAAACATAAAACAGATAACCTTGCACTTGCAGAAGTTTAGCATACAATTCGTCACGGACAATGTCATATTTGAGGATTGTACGGGGCCCAGCAGATATTAAAAATTAATAACTTCTCCCTAAACCTCGTTTTAAAGATTCTCCATCGGAAAGTTTGTCCTACACATATCCAGCGTCACAAGAGAACCGCAAACAAACACAAAAGAAGCAGAAGAACACGAAAGAATGAAGTATGCAACATTATTTTCTTTTTCTGTTATCCGTCACTTGCAGGTAGACTTTCATCTTTGGCAAAAGACAAATTTCAAGATAGATGCACGCAGGGGTGCACTGTTTGAGCAGGGGCGTAGCTAGCATGTGAGTTTTGGGGCGGCGAATTTTATGACAAATATAGGGGTTGGTCTTTGGCTAAATGTTATGAAATATTTGATGTTTTTCTTTAGTTTGTATTTTTTTCACTCTGCATTTAAACCGTTCTATAGTCAATGTGTCAAGAAATTTTACGGAAAACCTGGGATAAAATAAAACCATTTTTGAACACGGTTTCTTAATTTAATATTGTGAGCATGGTACATTCAACCATATATCTTTAAGTCTTTTTGATTTATGAAGAGGTGTTGAGTTTTTTATGTTGCCATATTTTTCAGGCAATGGGATTAGTGGTTAGTGATCCGCTCACCCTCCACATCCAGCAAACATTTAGGAACGATGTGTTCGCCCATCAGGCGGTAGATGTGGAAGACACAAATCGCTCAATGCGACATGCTGCTGTCGCCAGTATGTACTCTGGATACACGGACGCCTTCAACTGGATGACCGCAGAACAGTACCTGCCTGTTGTGTGAAGGTGATCCGTTTCAAGTTTCAGAGTTCGTTCCTGGACGAGGAGTAGGATGGTGAAGATGATATCAGGAGTGTTTTCTGTATTTAAATTATATATTAGTAGCGTTTTTCAGTTCCTCTCTTATCACAGACAGCAGATAAACATATTTTAACTATGTTTTAAACGTGTTGTTGTTGAAGAACTTTGTAAACATTTAAGTGGATAAATGGCTGTAATTTGAATCTTCATTGATGCTCGATTGGTCATTGTCAGCTCAGGTACTGCTTAAAAGTACCCCATGTACTATTGAGTATACTACAGAGTACCTGGAAAATATAATTACAGGTACACCATATTATGGCCAGGTGCTGATTTTCCGTAACCGGGGTACATTGTAGTATACTTAAGCATACACAGGGTACTTTAAAGTAGTGCCTGCGCCAATAACAACCAATTAGGACAACCACGATTGGTGATTGTAAGCTCATGTTCTTCTTTAAAGTACCCCGGGTACTTTTCAGTATACTTAAAGATACATGGGGTAAGACAAATACCAGTAACTTGGAGTATGGTGGGATGTCTTTACGTACACGCTGTACATTAAAGAATACTTAAATGAACCCTGTGTACTTAAAAGTAATACCTGAGCTCACAATGACCAATTGAGTTTCAGTGATACTGACTTTATTAAATCATGAAATCTTATTTTTTTTAATTATAGCTTACATAATAAGAACATTGAGCCAATTAGCCTTTGTAAAAAACATGAATACCAAATGTACCGTTTAATTCATCATAGTTAAATTACCTTGGTCTTTTGTCAGAAATATTACAGGGACATATTAACAATATTTCTCTTTTGTCAGCAGAAGTTCTAAGTAAAAATAAATACATGTACTGATAAACCATTCCAAACCGAAACTTAATTTATACTTATCTAAAGTGGTGTTGAGTTAATTGTGGAGCTTCATTTTTTCATTATTTTAATTCAAGTACTACAGGTTTTCCTGCGCCTGCCATTAAGTAAAAATGTTTTACTGAGTGTTTCTTAAGTAATCATTAAAAAGTACTTATTGAGAATAAATTCTCTTTAACTTGTAAATCTTGAGGCAATAACATATATTAATTTAGAATGTTTTGGTTTTCATTGATGCATTTTTTGTAAACATGTTGTTTAACTAACATGTTATTATAATAGCTTGTTCACCTAACATTCTTGAAGCAATATTATGATTTGTTATAATAATAAAGCAAAGTTTAACAACTAGCTTCTCAATTCTTTATTTCTTTTAGTTTAGAATGAACAACACAAATGCTATAACACAATGAACACAAAACATAATAATCTATATTCATGGAAAAACACTATGATTAATCAAGTTAACAATAAAGGTTCCCTTTTCACAACATTTTATCAGATCAAATTAAAAAAATTGAATTAACAACACAGCATCGTCTGTAGTTTTAAACTCATTCATTTTAACTTGATTGCATCAGAAGCCTAAGGCTTATTGAAACACTAGTCCGTTTCCTGGGTAGAACCAGTACTTTGTGTCTATGGGGGAAAGCTAAAGTACGCTGCACGTAACCTCTTGAAAGCTAGGCAGACACATTATCCCCTACCTGACGACAACTTTTTTTCATCGTCTGTATGTAAGGCTTATTCACTCACACACACGTAATCACTCGAGCTTTAATTTTTATGCTCACAATAAATGGTTGTTTATATACTGATAAACAATGTTAAAAAGAACATAATCTTAGAGCATTATGCTTTGGTGTCATTATTTCGGAATACTCTGTCCATGAACCAAAATTAAAATATGATGTGCAGCTGGTACTCAATATTGACTACGCCATGATACCCCAGAGTAAAAAATTCCTGCTCATAGTCCTGACTCGTGACTAACCATCTGGAAAACGCTTTGCCCAGTATTTAATCAAGCCTCTCACAAAAACAACTTTACACAATTCCGGATTACTTATATACTTTAATTAAAAAAATAAAATTCTCAAGGAAACATGTTCCTTATATTGACAGCATAGCATCAGTTATAACAAGGGCTGTTTGTAAAACATGCATGCCCCCCATATGGGCTGTCAGTTGTAGTAGCAGCCATTGTGTGAATATGTTTTTTGTGGTGGTGGTGGTGATGGTGTTGTTGGCTGCGGCGGCGGCGGTGGTCGTGGTGGTGGTGTCCGGAAACCTTTTACTGTGTCGAGTCACTGTGACCTTGACCTTTGACCTAGTGACCTGAAAATCAATAGGGGTCATCTGCCAGTCATGATCAATGTACCTATAAACTTTCGTGATACCAGGCCTAAGCGTTCTTGAGTAATCATCCGGAAACCATTTTACTTCTTCAGGTCACTGTACCTTGACCTTTTACCTGAAAATCAATAGGGGTCATCTTCCAGTCGTGATCAATGTCCCTTTGAACTTTCGTGATCCCAGGCCTAAGCGTTCTTGAGTTATCATCCGGAAACCATGTGGTGAACGGATCGACCGACATGTGCAAAACAATATACCCCCTCTTCTTCGAATGGGGCATAAACATATGAAAAAAAAAATTGCTTGTGTTTCCGTGTGTTTGTTGCAAATATTAGATGTCCTTGGCACATTCAGTGGATTAAGAGGACAAAAATTCCACTCACTTATCAGCGAGTGAAATCTTTAAAGCATGAGTGAATTTCTTGAAATATTTTTGACACCTGCGGATTGCGTTAGTTTACTACAGCAAGAACATTTCAAATGACTTCTTCAAATGATTAGTATACCTTGGCTTGCCATCTTTGTCCACCAGTACTTGTATGTCAATATGGAGTGTATAGTCGATTGCCGCTAGCTGGCATCTTCACTTGTACACTGCAAAACTTCAAGAAAGAAAAAAACTGAACAAACAGAAATTGTGCCTACAAAACACTATTACTATTGAGTATTACATGTAAAAGGTTTATTTGATAAAAATATTTAAATGGATTTTATTTGAATGAAAATATATCATACAGAATAAACATTGACTTATTATGCACATAACAATACTTTTATTGGCAACACCACTCCAATGTAATGCTACAAAACAAGACTTATTACAAGTAAATATGTCCCAAAACAATCATTATTTGCTTGGTACATTATGATTTAACTAATGTAGTAGACACAATAGTTGGACATACCTGAAGGCATTTCTTTTTGGTGCATACATCAACAAGTGGTTATTGAACATCTCAAGCTCTGATGTTGTTCTGCAAAAAGCAACATGTTTAAACACTGATAATACAATCATCATGTGCTATGGGTAATTCGTATTAATTTTTTATTTAACTGTATACATTGAGTTTTCCAAATTATTTAAAACAACATAATCTCTTAACACATTATATTTCATATTTGTACTAGATTCCCATTTATTATTAATAAATGACATCTTACTGGCATGTGACGTAGTAAGGGAAGGTCTTCAGCAGTCTGGGTTCCATCACAATTCAAAATGCAACTTTCTTCGACTGCATTAATTAATATCAACAAAGCTAACAGACGTGTGAGAAGTATGAGTAAGATCTTAACATAGCTATATACTATAGAAAATTTCCTTAATAGAAAAACGGGTACGATATTTTTGAGTACGAATCAATTCGAGAAACCAACAAACGTGATTGTACTAAAAGTAGCTCATCAAACATTTAAGCAAATGAAACCTAACAAATTACAAAGCAAGAAAATAATCAAACTTACACCGTGGGAGCTAAAAAGACTGATAATCTGGTATTTTGAGTGATTTGCGCGGACCGCAAATCACAACCGATGCAGCACAATTACTAAGGTTACACACCACTAGTTTGGTTTTAAACCACTACATACGAGAGTCCGAGGGGCTCTGGACAACACAATGTCACCAAATTATGACTTACTCAGTGTGGCTGTCTTCCCTTTTTTTCGGCGCTAAAAATCAAGACAGGTGTATTCCCCGGATCCCACGTGTTTGGATTTTGCTCTCAATGAGAATTTAGACTCAACACCGGGCGGGAGAAATTATTATTTAAACAGCGACCTCTGTCGTGATAATACAAGATGTAAAAATTGGTTCCCCGCTTCATTTTTTGATAATGACAACATTGTAATGAAGACGATTAGTTTATTTTGAGAATGACAACATTGTAATGAAGACGATTAGTTTATTTTGAGAATGCTAAGTAGAATTTTATTTTGCAAACTACGTATTAGTTATTGCCATTAGGTTGCTGATCATTATTACTGATGATTTCAAAATATCTAATTATGATCATTTATTATTACATGTTCATTTACATTTATTAAATGGAATAAGCCAGTATCAATATATATTGTTAACATGTTTTTTTACATTTAAATAAGCAGGGCATATATACAAAGGAAATATACAAACATGCACAAAGTCACGAATACAGCAATGATGTAAACAGAAATTCAATTCTTCAATTATAAATAGCAACATGGAAAACAAATTGCATGAAATACAATACCATAAAGCATAATGCGAGAACTGGCGGATAAACCCTTCCATAAATACGAGTTAAACCATATTTACATTAAATTCTTTAATGATGTACATGCAAATGTAGCTTAAAAGGGCTTCATACTATTCGTTACTTTACATGCTCATGATTGCCTCTCGAGCCCTTATAGTAATCGTCTTTCCATGATGGGGACTGCCTTTTCTTCGAAGCTCAGTCCTACGTTGTAAATGCCTAATCAGGATATAAATACACGCTATTAAAACCAGAGGCAACACATACTAGACGATAGCCGAAAGCTGGAACGCTATGCTCATCATGTCCGTGTGCAATAAGTAGGGACACTCAACAATCATAAAGTGACAAGTGGTTATGTAACCAGTATTACACTTATATTGGGTGACAAATAGCAAGTTAACGTTCTACTCTAAAGCCGGATATTTTTCAGACGCTCTCATTGAATATTATCTTCATTAAAAATCATTTATTATATATAACAGTTTCCCAATTCGCCCATAATAAGCATCTGTATTTGATTGTAAATTCAAACGAGCTACAGTATTTCATTTAGATGTTTTAACGTTTAGTTCCCATATTAAACGTAGCTATTAACAATCTAACGCCATTGCATAAACTCCATTAAAGAATGATTCAATTATATGCTATGAGTATAACCATCTGATTAATAATTGTACACATACACATATTATGTTGTACATGTTCCCACTGTATAATTCTTCAAAATATAATACATTCAAGGTTTATTTGTATTGAAAACAATATTGGCTGCGTTTTTTGTTTCAATTATTGATACATATTATATTTTTAATGATAACGATCTTCACTTAAAAGCATACCGGTGTATTAAACATATCATCCTGAAAACTCCAATGAATCAACAAAGAACAATACCAAACGACAAGGTTAACGCAAATATAACACAAACAATAAGCAACTATAATAAATGTAAACGTGCACGAATGTGAGCACATATTTATTCCAAATAAGCACATGAATATTGACTGGGTATTAAAATATGTGATAAAATAATAAATAAAATATAACTAAAACATATTTCAGATCTGCACTTCCTTAAACAATATATTCGTACGTGTCGTTTCATAATTTATAAACTAGTATACGACTGGATTTTCTAGAAGAATACTGTTCCTAAGATAAAGTGCTGATAAGTCACATATTGCAACGAACATGCCTCGTTTCGGAGCTTCGTGAACGTGCCATTATCTCTGATAGATTTTCTTTATGTAAGTGAGTTGACGGTCTGGACGTATGTGACCCTAAACCTTTATCCAAACAGTACGTGGAAAGCCTTATTGAACTATCTGAAATGACTGTAAACGTTTTTTTTAAGCATATACATCACGGCAAAGTAAGTTTATAAACACGCGTTCATTAGTGTCAGGAATATTGCTCTCGGATATTAACATTAATGCGTTATTAACATCGACATATTTGGATATTTGATAATATCGTGTTGGTATTTAGTTTGAAAATGTAGAAATGATGCTGTCCAATTTAAGTATTGTACTTACGGGTTGGCCGTCAATTGCATATAACGCAATTAACACGGAACCTATAACTAAAATGCGATGCCAAAACGGTAACAAAAGACTAAACAAGTATTGCTTTGGGACATATTATTATTAATTAAGCTAACGCCGCTGTAGATGTTCGTCTTCCGTAAAAGGAAATAAAACAATTACAAAGTCGATATGCATACATTTAACAATGCAATATTCTTGTTGATTGTTTTCTTCTATGTATTTACATAGTATTTTGAAAATTATATTTGATTTAATACGTGTAGAAAGTTGATGATAAAAACCGTTTTAGTACAATGATAAAAAAAAAAACAATTTTAGGGTTTAGTGCATGCCTCCAATAACTTAATTACATAAGCTTGTAAGAGAGAATTAGAATTGCAAGGGACAATAATATTCGGACGAGCATGATTTCCGGATCGGTTAAATGTACCTTACATTTTAATTAGCTAATCGTACATAGAATATTATTGACAGTGTTCAAAAAGATGTATTATCATTACATAAAACATATGTTTAGTGTACGCATTAATTATAACAATTGTCGTATTGTCTACAACATAAACGTAAATTGAATATGCACTTTTGATATTCGACAACTTAGGTAAAGGGCACATCATGCAACTATCCAATATGGACCATATAATTATCGTTTGCGACAAAATAGGATCATTTGGTTTCGCCAGAGGTTAATATTCGCCAACTTGGGCAAACGGCACAGCATGCGAATAGCCAATATAGACAATGTAATTTCCGTTCAAAAGAAAACGGCATTTGTATTTTTGCCAGTGATTACCATTACGCTATCATTCCAGCACATACATGGGAAAAGTGTGTATGCGTAGTATTGAATGTATATATTCTAGGACAAATGTTACCATAATAAGCACATACAATTATTCAAACAGTTGCACATATGATCTTAAGAATGTACAACTTTCGAACGTTAATAAACATACTTTCACATTTCCATAATAAATACACTTTTATACTACCGATCGTATTTTGTTTCAAATAACCAAACAGTTATACCAGTTTCAAAATCATGGCAAGTATTCACAACGAGTTCATGGTAAAATTTTACGAAGAAACTTATACTAACAAAACACACTATGTTTTTAATTTAACATAAATAATGGTTTATTTTATCTAATTACAAGTGTTTTATATATTATCGATGTGTATGTTTAATTTATTTTGATTATTTACAAATACTAAGTTTGTTAATTAAATGGAGTACTTTACAACTTACATGCACAAACAAACTAGTGCTTATCTCTTAAAGTTGTCGTTTTTCTTTATTTCGTAATGTTTATTGTTGCAGCCAACGACGTCAAACATTTAATGGTTAGCAATGAACTGACATCCGCATCTAATATTCAGCATTATGAATGTTTATAATGTGCGAATGCCAGTAAGTATCAATGTTTATGTATTCAGAGTTCCCACACATAATGACTTATGTATTGAGGCAAACGTGATATTAACAGTATCTAATAAATAGTATCGTATAATTGTTTTTTAAACGACAAAATTATACAATTAAAGTAATTGGAAAACCTAACTGATATTCGCGTAAATTTTAAATTTGGTTGGCAATTGTTTTCATATCTGATGTGGGTTATTTAAAGTAACTAGCAATGAACATGTCTGTAGCATGTCGAAAACTCCAAATCATTTACATTACGACATATGTGTCAATAAACAAATTGCAATTATGAATTACTTTACTTACGCTTGACTTTGTTAGCTTTTTGGACGCTCTAAATTTTCGGACACCCTCTTTTTAAGCCAAACAATTATGTTGTTTGACTCCAATTTTTTAACATCCATATTTACCCTTATAATTTATGACTAAATGGTCGGAAAGTTTATTTGTGTCAGAAATCAACCTATTTGCGTTAATCCGGTGACACATCGCGCATGTGTTATGACGATCATAACATATGGCAGATGAATAAGATAATGTATTGGACCGTACCAATTTGAGTAATTTTTGAGTAATTTGGGTATATAGACTTGTAAATAGGAAATGGACTCTGGCTGCACCCGATACTGAATTAAACTGAGGGAACGACACTTGCTGCATTATGCTTGCGCGGTTTGTTTGTGTCTATTATTTTAAGAACAACTGTTTGATGTCGATTAGAACCAAACATGTTAACTTGATTATTAAAATTAGTGTTGTGTTAATTAGTTTCAATTCTCAAATCAATTATCTACAAGTGTATAGTCATGCCTTGTGACAAAATGGCACACATTTTTGCTATCGTCATATTATAATGTGCAAAATTGTAACAGTATGGTTGGATGCAAATAAAACACAAAACTACAATACAATATCAAGTGCTAATCCTTGTACTATGTGGTCAAAGTACAAACTTGGAATATCTTTGTGTAAAATAAAATAAAACCCAATGAAATTATGTTAAATTAATTGCAAACATATCCGTAAGAAAGAAATACAAAACGTTGTGGCATTTAAAGCACACGCTTATATTCATAGGTTTCGTTATCTACAGGAATGTATGACAAGTCAATGCATTAAGTATATTGCAAGTGTGTCTCTGAACATTACCATGTGACTTGTGAATATATTACCCAGGACATTACTATGCAGACATCCTTGAGACATGTACTGTTCATATGAAAGTCCCATTCCGCGAATACATGAAACAACAGCATAATTGATTCTTAATTGATATCTTATTGACTATACTGCCATAATGCGCATTGTGGCAGGAACAACTAGAGAGGATTGTATTCGATAACAAAGAAAATGTATCGTATGTACTTCGGGTTTTCTTAAAATAAAGATAAGTCGCAAACAAAACATTGCTAAAAGACAATATCATAAAACTTTACAATAATGTAGCGAACAAGTTTGCGGTTGCTGAATTCAAAATGTCATTCGTAGTTACAGTATATTGTTAGTACACAATTAGTTTGATTATGTGAGGGCGAGAATGTCTCAGTGGATCCAATTAATAATTGATTGATTCTAAATTGTCTGAAAGGCATGTGATGACGCTAACATTTAATATCAGTCCTTGATACTCTCGGTGTCAGCGAAAAGACATAAAATACAATTACATTTAATAAACACAGTTGCTCGTTGATATACATTCTAAACCATGTTTTTTCAAGGCTTTATTTAAATATTATATGTTCGTGCATTTACATGTTGTCACCTACATGCTATATGATGTGTTACATCTAGCAATATCCTATATTATACATGTGACATTTATTCATATAAATAATTCATATCAAAGTACCTGATCGCAACAACAAAAATGAAAAAAGCATCACTGACAACGGCCATTGTGTACTATCATATGGTAATAGACACCAAAGATATACTGTAAATAAATCGTGCATCCGTATATGAGAAATAGTTAGCGTGTTCAGTACCGTTGTGAAATGGCAATTATCAGGAAACTCTGTGTTATTGCATCATTGATTCGAATTCGTGTACGTAGGACGCTTATAATGTTTGGGAATATCATTTTGAGATCAAAGGCTTCATTAATGTCTCACATCAAATGAGCCGTTGCACATGCAGTTATACCAAGTGCATAACATTCTTTTGTTGAAATGAACACATCTATTAAACAACTAACGCTTTCATTGTAATGCAGCTATTATTAATTAATAACGACTTCCGGCAAGTGTCGCAATACTCTTTGAGCAAGGAACACACATCTGGAATATGATACGCCCTACTCGAGGCTCGTTTAAGTTTGTTTTTTCAGTTATTCATATTTTGATTTACTTGAATTGATGAATGCGAATCATTAAAACGTATTGAGTTGATGTATTTTATTTAATCTATCCCGGAATCATGTTAACAGATTTACGATACTATGAACAATAACACACAAACCTTATATGTGTAGTATTAAATGCACGCATCACGTTTTGGCATTCATGTTTTCTATATGCACTGGTACTTTTGATTAATCTCATCTTAGACTCGCGTTAAGTTGGTGATCAATTAAGTGTGGGGAAAGTGTTAGTGGAGTAAGTGCGAGGGTCGGCCAGCCCTAAAGCCGGTTTGCATTGGCCGTTTCGTGACAATGGACCAGGTATTAGTATTTAATGTTTATAGTGCGTGTTGCGTTATACAGAAGGAAATATCGATGTATCTCATGTTGATGTTCTATTGTTTCCTAAATTGCATATGTTCAATTAATTATATCTATGTGTTACATTGACCTTTAAGCCAATGAATTACATTATTGCCTTTGAATCGAGTCGTCTCACGTGGCGGAAAATGTAAACACAGTCGCAAAACTCTAAATACTCTATCTCAGTATGTGCATTCCATAAAGCTAAATTATTCAGATTATGAGTTTTCTGTATAATACAATGTGTTCTAGTTTTATAAAAAATAATCCACGACGGGACTTGCTTCTGAAGACCAAGACGAAGGTTTTATTCTTCAACACGTCACTGCCTTATCACAATATTGTTATAGTCTAAGGCATTGTTAAGTATAATTCGCGCCGCGAAATGCGTGCAATCTAGGTAAGTTCTAACAACTGATGTATGTCTGTATTATGCAGCGTAGCAAAATCATCTAGTACATCCAACTTACAAACACTTTATCTTAATGTACTTACAACTTTACGAATGTGGTTGACGTTGTTTTGTCTGGATATGGTGTATTAGTTCCCATTTTTATGGTTTAAAGACGTAAATAATGTATGTTCAAATCGAAATATTTGACAGTTAAGTGTTTGGTAGTCGAAGAATAAACCCAACGATTTTTATGTCGTTATGATATTTTGATACCCAACCTCTAGGGCAAACGCGATTTAATACATTCAGATCGGAAACCAGAACCGTCGGAATCTACAGGAAAAAATAACACAAACTTATAATTTTCGTCATGGTTGATGGACTTACCAAAATTAGTGTTAGTAAAACATTAGTATTCAATAAAAAATAATAATACGATAATTTAATAAAGCAATGAATTGGTAAAGGTCAAAATGAACCATGGAATCATGCTCATATGATGAGTGTTTATGCCTGAAGTCGCACATCTTATTCCGTATATACATGCAATTGATACTTAACAGACGTTCGTATAATTTGTGTATGAGATGTTTAGATATGTGTCAATAACCAATACTGATTCTTACACTTAATACGTGATTATCAATAAACTTACTTTCAATTTGAATCGATTAAGAACTTAAATATTTACAGAGACACACTGTCGTTTTAGAGGCATTGTTTCATCATTCCTATATTATCATAACAGTCACACGTTTAAATAATTTGGCAGAACATATATGATCTTCTAAAATTATTATAATATTAATCGTGCGGTAGATTATATTTGCAACTGTGGATGTGGTGTCTAAATTAACTACTGCCATTCGGAATCTAATTACTAACCACTTATATAATAATTAACTTAAAAGCAGTAGTTTATGTTAAAGTAATCAAACATTTAAATCTCGTATCGATAATAAGATACAAGCAGACGACAACAATCAATGCGTGAAATCGATTTCGATAGTGACTTTCTGACGTCACTAATATGGTATATAAACTCTGGTCTCACTGTAAATCGGTCTTTATCGAAATACCTTTGACTTAAAAGCCCCACCCACCCGCCCAAAGAGATTGTTGTTTAACCTGTTTTGATATGTTCGAATGCACTGCCGATATATTTATTACAGAATGGTTGTCAATCTGATGCGAGAAACCACGGCACACGTTCGGGTAGCATTCATTAACAGTACACGGATTTTGGGGAAGACGTCAGTTTAATCGTCGGGCCTCCAACCGTGGATAGCTGCGGCGCCATAGCATGGATACGTCGCCATCGTCCAGAAGTAGGTCAATATTCAGGATGACGCCGGGACAAGACTCCGGTGAATAGAAATTATTGGGAACAAGTAATCATTCAGTGTGTTTAAGTGTTTTTGGACTTAACGTGCCGTGTAAAAGTGATGTGATTTGTGCCTTCTTGAAACGAAATGAATGTGTCTTTATAGGTTTTTTGCCGCATAATTGTGTGAGATATTATAAGTACTCCGCGTTACATCGTATAGCGGAGTACTTTTGTCCTGACGGACATGGGAAAACGAACAGGGTTTGCAAGTTTGTTTTGTGTATGGCTAATTATAGAAATAAATAGCAATATAAATCAGTTCTAGCGAAGGCGTCAACGTGGCAACATCAGATTCAAATTCATGTTTTGTATGAGTACATGTTTATATGTATAGTGTATACATATTGTTTATATGTATATTGTATACATATGTTGTTTGATGTTATGAACATGCTCGGATAAAGGCCGTAATTTCGATATTCTAAAGAATGGTCAAAGTGCATTGCTACGTGCCCCAGGTTCCTTCCTAGGTCGGGTATTCCCACCAGATAAAAGCAAAGGGAGGTTTTTGTGGGCGGCTACCATTCTTGTGATGAATATATAGTTAAATCTGTAGTTGATGCTTTATTGTAATGCGGTTTATTTTTAAACAACATTTACGGAATATTAACAACAAATTTTACCTGAGCATACATTTATGCACATGATGAAAATAAGATTACATGCGCATCAATTATACTTGTAAGTATAGAATAGAAGTTTTATATTACTGTTCTTGCTTTTGGAAATTCAAGATTGTCTTAAAACTCTGTGCACATGCGGCCACAATATATGCGTATCTCGCAAATCGCATAACTATTGTTTTTACCGCAACAGTTTATTCTTAAGATCTAGGGCGATCTGACACCATAACGTATATGCCATTATTCTAAAATTCTATGTCTTGGTGGTGATCGGAAGAATTAAAAGTTTAAATATGTAACTATATAATGATATACACAAGTCCGGGGAGGTAAACGTACCATTGTGTCGTCATCTATTGCTAGTCTGTGTGAAGGTGACAGGAATGCTTTCAAAATTATTTTCGGTATAGCATGGGTGTTCTAGTACTCGCTCGATTGCACGGCGTGCTTAGGCGTACATGGAATGGCTCTTTTTGGCTTTTGAAATTAGTGTGGCATTGAAAATATTTAACTTTATATTGCACTGAATAATCTACGGTACGGCGTACCGAGAATTTATTTGGCCGGTTGCGGTGGCCTTAGCGATTGCGATTGTAAATTATGTTACACTGGAATATCTACGGTACAGCGTACCGAGAATTTATTTGGCCGGTTTCGGTGGCCTTAGCGATTGCGCGTGCATAATGATATATATTTCCGAACCAGCCAGGTGTTCGTTGAAATAGGAATTGCATAAAAAAGTGAGCCCGTTGCGGAGCTCTTGCGAAATAGCATGGGATGCGGTGCATTATCTGGTGGCGATGATTGCATAAACGAGAAGCTAAATCAAAAGTGCAACTGGGATTGGGGGCTATCTTTAGGGCAGTACTTCCGGTCGCAGTTGTAGTGCTTGTCTATAGCTGAGGTTTTATTTAGCCTAGTGCTAGTCTGGTGTAAATTATATTCCGCCATTTGGTCAGTACATTCCATGTATCTTTTTGTATTGTTCCTTTCAAATATTCTATATTGTTCAACGGTAGAATATCAAAATGGGTTTTCGAAATGTAACCTATTAGTAATTATTCAGCAGTTTGTGCTCTTGTTAATAAATATGCGTAGAACAAGTGGATGTCGACAAAGGATCAGGGATCCATTTGATAAGTAGACTACTGTATCAAACGCTCATGACATAGAAAAACGCTAAACGATGGTTACACTTTGTGATCCGAATAACGCTAACCAGATGACTGAAATGAATCTTGGTTAACACTTGGGGTACTGAGCTGCTTTCTGAAATAAAGTAAAATGTTATTAACATTCTGCTACACGGATTGACCTATTGTTCCTGCAAATTACAAACCTAATACATATCAATTTACATGCGCTCAGACAATGTCATTGTGACCGGGCATTGCCAAGATTGTCTTTGATCATTACCAAGAGTGCCTGTAGATTTGCATTCATGCTACTCATTTGGTAATGATTGTCTCTAATAGTTCACTGGGAGACATTACACGAATCTCCATAATTAGTGTGGTGCCATAAAAATACTGACGTAAACGACGATGTTGCTGTATCAATGTTTGAAGACTTAAACGAAAGCTAAAAAAAAAATGTCGGAAGAGGTTTCGCTTTTGCTCTTAAACAATTAATCAAAAGGCAGCTTTACAATGGTTAAACATGCTATGAAGTCAGTGTATGCTTTCGTAGCCCTTACTTATGACATCGAGCCATAAAAATACTTATGAACTATTCAATTTAATTAGTTAAAACTACAGCGGCCTGATGAAAGAAGACGATCGCTGTTTGCGATGATCGTTTTCCACGAGGATAAGTACTTATATGTTGCGTTCACCTTCTGTATGTTTAATACAATTTAAGAGAAATCATCAGACTCACTGCTTAAAATAGATAATCAATTGTCAGATACTTTTTTTGCGGACGTTTACAATACGTGTACAATGTATGTTGGTTTGTTGGTGGTGCAGAATCAAATTAACATATAGATAAAAGTACCTATCAAACGGATGAAAGTTCTTATTTAGTGAAACCGTATAAAAGTTTGGCATACAATCAAGTATTATATTTTATTGAATTGACGACCGTATGTGAACCATGGAGAAGTAGTAGTATAAATTGCTAAAGAACTAAATACCATCGTTTCATCGTGTCTAAATGATCTAACATAGCATCGAGGCACACGTTGTGCGATATAATCGTATCTCGTTATAATAAGGGTAATTGGACGTTCCCTCAAATAATGTTGATTTTGTTTGACACGCATTTTCCTGCGATGATATAGAAAACACTTGTATTTGGGTAAGAAAACGGTTTAATTACTTCTATTTTGTGAAAATAGTTTTAAATAATAACAAAACAGATTTCAAAGCACATATTAATTTTCATGTTCCGGTGTGCATCTTCGATTGCTGCCAAGGTGTCTCTGATGACAAATTAATTCAAACGTATCGATGTTTTGAACTTGCATGTTATTCATAAAAAAATGTCAATACGGCCATTGTTGTCCCTAAAAGTGAACGGTATTCATTTATTCGTGAACAAGGAATTTTGTATTCATCTCCGGTTATCTGTGTTATAACCCAACGATAAATGTACCCAGATCTCTCTCGCTCTTTTGTGCCCGTCGCGTAATACTGTCTTATATAAATCCAATATTGTTGAGAAGGAAATACGTAAGTTGTGCAATTTCTTGTTTGATGAACATAAAACGAATCAAATATTAAGAAACGCGTGTACATCAGAATGAGAGAAATCTGATTGTCTGTACGTGGTATGGGACTTACATTCAAGTGACCAATTTGGTAAAGAAATCAAATTCTATTGTACTTCACAAAAATTATGAAAACTGTGTATTATTTCAAAAACATTACAACTATGTTTTTTGGGGGAATTGTACATATGGTTAAATTTCATTTTCCTGTTAATGCTCATTTGCAATTTTAATGGCAATCAATATACTACATCAGTGATCACTATATTCACTTAATATTAAAAGATTGCGAGGATTAAAATTAAACACAGCAGTAAGTAACGGCTGTCCAATTAGTTTTCCTTGACTCAATATGTTGTACATGATTACTTGTGTGTGTTGTGGTGAATGTAAGCACTTGAATTCATAAAATATGTTCAAACATAAAATTCACTTTTTTATTCTTTAACGTCTGAAAAGAACAATTGAAATCATGTGCAAATGCATTGTTGTACTTTATCAAGAAGCCACAACGATGAATATAATACGATGCGATAAAAATGTAGGCATTGCTGTTGAAAATGATTCTGTTATGAAAACTGACTATCATATCATAAATAGGGAGGAAAAAAGTAGAACGGTGATTCCACCTGTAAGACTTATACCATACCAGATATTGAAATATATGCTAAACAGTGTGGGTACCCGACCGTTAGTAAGTTATCCTGAAGTTAGAGATGGATATTTACATGTGATCGAAACCGAGCGTTTACATTTCTGTTGTACAATATAGTTGATAGCAGTGATGCAAAAAAACATATCCTAGACAAAATAGCTTTATTTGTGAACAGTTAATGGTAAGTATGATAGTTTAATTTAACAGTTGGTCAGTTGGTTACTGAAACATCCGTTTATATAATGGGTCATGCGTGAATGTATCAACATCGTACTTATAAAGATCATACATGTACGACTGTATTATATCAACTTTTATTGGACATTTATCTAAAAATCGTATGTCGGCGAATCATTAAATATTTACCATTTACGTTGAAATGTAATAAAACGTGATATAAGCCATATCTCACTTGCAATGACATTAATTTCTTAAACGACGCGTATTTAGTGTTTTTGCTTCTGGGCTAATTTCTTAAGTTTATGGCAAATAGATCATTATAGTTTACGAATATGACTTTGTTCAAACAGGAGTTGAATATGTTCGGTTTGAGATTTATGTTGACATCAATGAAATTAAACGAATGGCTTTTAATAACCATGTTTTGCATATGCCTATACATTAATTTAACTGTTAAATATTATCAGTACATAAAGAACTCATTAATTAGTCGTAAAACATTCGTCAAGCAACTAGAATAGCATTGACGATTGGAAAGGAACACGAAAAACGATACGCTAGTTAAAGGGCATAATCGTGCCGGACAACGTGATTGGCACATTAAACCTATTTTACCAATAGGGTCTTACAATAGTTTCGATATAAAGCGCAATTAATTATTTTAAGTTTATAGCACTTATACTATGTTTATGAATGTATTAACAAGCTATTTTCAACATGTTCCTCCTTATGAAATGCAAAATGGTTATAAGGGCACATATTATGTTTAATACGGAACAATATGTGTTAAATTGTCCTTTAACAAAATGATTAACATAGAAATGCTCTGCTATAAGTGTCATGCTAATTCACTGATGTCTTTATTATGTACGTGGGAACATGCTTCATTTTATATTTAAAATCACCCGTGGAATATAATTTAAAAACCAAAATTGATGTAACTTAATACTCATTAAACCATAATCATTACAAACTTTTAAACCTGCTGTTGAAATCACCTCGTTGTAATCAAGAAGTGTTTAAAATGACGTCACAGACATTAGAGATGCAGTTTGGCAAGGTTAATTTGGTATACTTGCACTGTAAATGCTTTCATTATGCGCTCGGGCAGTATCTCTTTCTGAAACAATATTTCGCATAGACCGAGCTTTAACGTATGTTATGTTTTATGGTGTGTTGTTGGTATTGCCTTGTCCTGCATAGGCGATTGGCTACCTAATTTTAATTAAGACCTTCTGATGATGGTTATAGCTTCAGTCCTGATCATGATTCTTTTGTTTATTTTGTTGAGCATACACATGCAACGATGGGATATTGCTAATACTTACAAACCATCTGCCTTACAGACGCTAAATATACATTGTTTAATTATCTTTAGAGCATGTTGTGAAGTATCGGAAGTATGTGTTATCTCACGAACTACATAATACTGGGAACTATTAATGTAAGTGCAATTTAACTTAAAGCAAATTAAATATAGTTAAACGTTGTAAGAAATGCACAACTATAAAGGTTGAAACCTTGTTTTTCAGAAGTGCACTGTGTAAAACATATTACAACTTTGCTGTCAAACGCGTCCAATGAAACTTAGCATGCCATTTTCCAAAATAAGTGCAGATACTTTGCATTAGCTGTTTAGTGTTTATATATTGGTCTTTGTCAAACGGAGCTCCAATTAAAGACGATAATCGAACGATTTAGTTATTTGAATTTGGCAATAAAACAAAGCACTTCGACAATTTGGCAATCTGTTTTAATGGTGTTTCTTTACTCATTTGAACTATAAATACATTTGTTTAAATACCCCTAGTTTCCGCAAGTGGAAAGTGTTCATTGTAACAATTCAATAAACGCAATTTAGTAAATGATTGGTTGTATGGTATGGTCGAAACATATTGTACCTAGGGAAATCAAGCAAACCGGTAAGGACAACTAATTGACAGATACTCGTGAGTGAATACATATACAATCTGTAGCTGCCGAATTGTATTGAACTATAAAGGGTGAGGATTTGAATAGAATAAACACGTTTCAACGTTGCTTTTGGTTTATTTACATTTTGTGCCGAGCCTTATAAATTACAAAACGATAGGAAAGTCTCCTGTTCGTCTGTTTATAAAACAAACATATACCCCACATATTAAAAGAATTTATAAAACAAAAATGTTGTACTTTTTAATCTGATTTATTTCGACCGAAAACGATGATACCATAGTTGATTCCGAGTTATATAACGTTCATTTAGTTATGGACTGATATGAACAACCACTGACATGATACAACACAGTATAGCAGTTTCATATGTATCAGATACATATTAGCGTGCATGTATGATACAGCCGTTTTTGTGCGGTTAAAGAGTAGTCACATGTGTGTGTGTGTATATTTTTAACATACCCAGCAGATGAAGCACACTAATGTCAGCAACCAAAAACCTGTTTAAATAGTATCACTATATATTTCTTTAAACCCGATTAAAAATACTTAAACAATGGTTCAAGTTTGTGTTTTTGTATTTACATCAACTTACAATATCGAACCCTTTAACGCACATGCATTATTTGAGTAAAATGGACCATTCAATTGACACTACATGGGTACGCAAACCAGATGATGACAATATCCTTATTAAATCAGGCCATCATTGCGCCTGCGTGCTTTTATGAAACACTGCTATCTTATCAGACCACCAGACACCTACAAGGACAATATGTCGTTCGAGTGCAATATTATCAACGACAATACGATGGCAATTATTCTAAATTAGATAGTCATCGCCGTGTATAAATATAAACAAGATACATTGACACATAATAAACGACGTGACATACGACGTCACGTTACAACGTCGTTTTGGCGTGATTGTCAAATATACACAACTTCTGCGTGTATTTATTAAATGACCGTTTAAAGACTTTACTAATTACACAGTGATTGAGATTATGACTATTGTATATGTTTTCAAAATATATATGTGTATATGGTAACATCGTAGTTAGTACAAAGAGTACACAACCAATGTATGTTATAATAACCAAAAATGAGTCTTCGCCAGTTTGTACAAAAACATGGGTGACTAGTTTTAACTGTATCGACACAAACGAATGGCGACACATTTTGTCTATGCCTTTTCATATTACACGAGATACCAATTTACAGTGGTTTCAATATAGAATTGTACATATAATAATAGGTACACACTCCTTCTTATTCAAAATTGGATATGCCACTTCAGCTAACTGCACCTTTTGTCAAACTGAATGTGAAACTATAGAACATTTATTTTGGGAATGCAAGCATGTCAAAAAGTTAATAAAATAATTGTTTTCGGGATGTCTTAATATGCCTTTCTTTCTATTAGAACATGAAAATACTAATGGACCCTAAAATTTATTATTTGTTTTGAACAAACTATGTATTTACAATTCTAACATGAACACAACTAAACCCATTCTTAAGGCTGCTAAATCAAACATGTTGCTGCATTACCATGTACTAAATAAAATTAACTATTTTCATTACATACGTCAAAGTAAAGATAGGGAACTATTGTTATATCTTTTCCAGTAGCTATGATAAGGGACTTTTAAAGTCATTTTTGTCAAGTATGTGTTAAACAAATAATTTGTTTTGTATTGTAAAGTAAAAGCTATTGATGATCAAATGTTAAAAATGTGTTATACTATGCAAATATTGCTTGCGAACTATGTACGGTATGGAGTGGGATGCCCTCGACTCTCACACAATTGTTTGTATTGTAATGTAAACACTATTGATGATCAAATGTTTAAAACAAGTTATATTTTGCATACATTGCTTGCAAACTATGTTCGGTGTGGAGTGCGATGCCCTCGACACTCACACACCTATTTACGAGGATAATAAAATGTATTGAACGGAAAAAAAATATAAAAATATATGCGTTTATAGTAAAGATAGCATTGGGTGCCATTGTACCGTACTGATACGATTTCAAAACCAGTGGACACAGGGCTTGATATCCCTGACTTATGCTGCTGAACATGCTCCGAAATAGACATCCGAAAAACTTAGACCGCTTGATCACACAATCACACACTGAGCGTAAGTATGTCAAATGCTATTCAATGTTTCTCTCCTTATGATATCCCCAGAGTGTATGTGATACTATATTTTGTTTTGAAACAATGCATCGTTATTTTAAAATATAGGTTGTTAATTAATCGTGGACAGACACTGCTTGAAAAGGTTATAACCTATAAATCAAAGTTATCATTCTCACTTGAAAGATGGGTCATGTGGAAGAAACTGCACGTGTCTCACTTCTTTATATTACTATACACGATACACGGCTTCTTGTGTCGTCACATTTATATATATCGTTGTTCCATTTGTTGCCACAAACAATGATGTAAATTAGTATCCAATACAAAAGAGTTTTTAACGGATTTATGGCATATCGCAATATTTGCCAATTTGACCACTGGTTAACTGGTGATGCTAACAAACATATCGTACATAAATCAGATCAATCGTCTTTGTTTCGCATAATCGTAAAGCAATTAACACGACGATATTTGTCAATCCCAGAATAGAATGCGTTGTCAAATAATCTATAAATATTGAAAGTGTAAAAACACCCACATGGTTGCCTTACTAAACATATTTACTTATAAACCATGGGTAAATGGCAGAAAGCGTGTCGTTATATGTCTGCATTCATTTTATTTGTCTGGACTTCGCCTTGATACGATATATTTCCTGCTGGCGCATGTGGAATTTCACTACCTAAGTTATCCTAAGTCTGATATGATATGAAGCCTAAATACGGCATACGTCTGGAAAGTGTACTTGCAAGCTGATTCCTCTAGTTAGATAATGCACTTCTATTTAAATCATAACTGATTATTACGTGCGAAGTTTGAATGATGTTAACACTGTCATAAATTACCGCGTCTGCCCGAAACCGTATTTTCGTTATCACGTGGAAACATTCTATATGACGGATTTTAAAACTTAATGTGTAGTAATGGTGTTTGGTTTGTTTGGAATATATTATTTAGACGTTCTGGTGTGAATATACACGTAGCTAGTATTTTGCAGAACCATACCTAGCCAGTTAAATACTACATATGAGTATTAAAGCTTCAGACACATTATCAGGAAATACAATTTGTAAGCAAGTATATTATTCAAGGAAAATGACACATTTGCTATACGATACCAAACGAAATATACGATACTGCATTAAATATGAAATACATATTTAAGCTGGGGTTAACGCCACGTAGCGGTCAAGGAAACGAATAGTGGATTTAAACCGAAAATGGCTAGCCTAAGAGCATTATTTATATTTGTCAATGTGTCAATATTTATGTTATGTTACATATTTAAATTTGTTGTTATTGTTTTTTCAGTGTTTGACGAAAAAGGAACATTGTATTGACAAATAACATTCAACATTTAAAATTATAGGTTGTTTTTGAAAACAAACTATAGATACGCCGACATACAATGTATGAAGTTTTATCAATACGTGTTGGTATATGAATGATTTATTTGGTATTTAAAAATGGTTTAAACACAATGACGCATATGTAAATTTATAAATTGTCATTTGAGTGTTGAATGCAATTCGCAAAAAAAACAACATTTGTTTAACATACATTTGTAAGCTGTATTGTGTTTCCTTATAATCCATATTTACCGAGACAAACTGTTGTCAACACTGTCTTCTGTGCAAATGCGTTGCGGAAATGGTTAAAGTGAGAGTTGTTTGAAATATATGCATATATGTTGTTTGCGTTGCCAATCGAATATGCATCGATGGATTGTCTTCTTGTAAATACATATTAATATTGACGCTATACATTATCAAAGTAGACTGCAATTGCACCGACGACTCTGAATGTATGTGGAATGTTGTATTGTTATTTATTTGCTTGTGTCACATACCGTTTGATAAGACAGCTCAGCTTTAAAAATTGACATGATATTAAAATGTCTTTGACTTAAATATCAAACCAGACATTTTAGAGCAGGTTACAATAATATATGAACACATGTATGCTTATTAACAGCCAACGGTTAAGAAACTTCTTTTTCTGCCAATGCATGTTATTATTATATTGAATAAAATATAAAACATGAATTTATTGGGATGTACAGCAATTATTTGAATGGAGTTCTATATGATTTTAGGTACTCAGATCTTTTCTACAGTGAAACGTTAAGCGATTCAGTGTTTTCCGTTGTTCACCATCCTAAAGAACGTTTGTATTATTTTGATGTCTTAAATATTAAACCACTAATTATATAGCAAGTTAATATATTTTCTATTCTTTTTAATTGGACTATCCTCGCAATTGATGATACATGCTTATTCAAACGTGTATGCATTTGATTATTACTTCTGGGATAATGTGAGGTTCGGCGTGCCTTTCAACCGTTTTACAACCCAAATGCTATTCATTGACCTTTCTAAGGCTATACAAGCAGTTTTGTATATTAAATGTTGTGTTCAGTCTATATAAAGTCCTGTAGTGCATTTGCAAGTGGTCACTACCCTTACACATAAGGCTGCCGGATGTTAACACAAAAGGTTTGCATCATAATGTTTCTAGATGGTTATAACTCATATATTTGCAGAAATCTATAGACAGATATGATCGAGTGTTGAACACTTGGATTTAAATAGCTCGCAGAACCTCTTTGTACTGGAATCGTATAACTTCTTTGCACGTATTCAGACACGCATAATGTTTAATCTGAATACTAGACGACGGTAAAGAGTAAGATGCTAATGCTGCATTACCTAAGTATACCAAATCCAATCGCTTCTTACTATAGGGACGTGGTGGATGTCTTGTAGATCGTGAAATTACTTTAAATTATGGGCGGTTAATTTGAATTCAAATTATATCGCAACTACTAATCATATAGCATGGAAATGTGTTCACCCTAATGACGAGTCATAAAGTGGTTACTGTAATTGAAGTTAAACCAAGTTTCTTGGTTAAGGACTAATATATACTGGCAAATATACATATTTTATAAAATACTTATACTTCTTCTTATCAAGCGTCATCAGAAACGTATTTATACATTTTGAGAGAATTATGTTTTAATTTTACGTAATTTGAAGTGTAGCATGAACTGGTACAATAATATTGTATCAAACAATATCCATTAAAATATATACATATATGTAGTTGATACAGTTACTATAAAAGGACGTTAAACATATCGAATACGAATTGCAATATAAAAACCCAACTGACTGGTGTATTGTATTTATGAGGGTCGAATTCAATGCACTTGTGTTGGTATAGCAATATGAATACATATTTGAAAGCGTTCACATTTGCAGTGAAGGAATAATATCATAATTGTCGATTGTAATATACACTGTTTAATTAATATTGTGCATTAAAAAATTAATAAGTAGTTACAAAACACAATGCTACATTGCGTTACATCATCCGACGCATTTCTCGATGTATAACCGCATGGATTTTAACATGTGTTCTTGCAATGATGTGAAACATGTCTGGAATAAAGTAATTGTTTTCTGACCTTGCAGACAGTCACGAAATTTATCTCCATACAATCTGTGTTACTGAACAATTTGTATGGGTGTTAGTAACAAGCTGATGAATTAAAATTAACGTCACGCGATATGTCAGTTCCTTTGGCGCCAATCAGAGACCATATACCTCAGGTTGTCCCAAATCACGCAGTAAAATGCCGTAAATAACTTGGGAATCATTGAAGAAAATGTCAGTAGTCATGTAGAAAAAAAAACATTAATAGAAACAGAAGTACTTTAAGTTTAAAGCCAAAATCATGTTCCCAAACATCAGATTCGCAAAGTGGTAGTTGCATTCAATATTATTTTGTGTGTGCAGTAAGACGAATAAAACTTATTTTTGTATGCAAATTAATTAATTTTAAAAGAAAAAATGCATTTTTAAGTACCTTTTATTTGATCTCTAACAAACCATATTAAGGCTTATTGAAAAAATAAGAAATAACTTCGCTTTCTCACCGCACTTTAAGAGCATATTTAACTTCCTACCACTGACAATTAAGACTTTATAACTAAGTGACATATTTTTAATGTCATTTCAGTCATAGAAGTTATTTTATGTTTAAAACGGGCAAACCTTTGACCTTTCATACATATGTCAATTTAGACAAAACAAAACAAAAAAAAAGGTTTTTGATACGACTGGATTTTTTTTGCCACGCGTCACCTATTTTCGCGATGCTATTTATCTCCCCCTGAATACTTATCTTGTCCATGATCTACCTCCGTGTCTGGTTTACTACCAGTTGTGACATTATTTTTTACACACAAACAAAATAAAGATAACCCGTCTAAATTGTATTACGTACATCCGGTTTCAACAAATCGAATAACATAACATTTTAGTCTCGCATTTGTTTGCTTCAATCCATATATCTGTCTCAGTGTTATTTTTAACCCTTCAAATTAATTTACAATTGTTTAAAAAGATTGATTTGTTCAAAATATGAACGACCGCGTTTCTTTCGTCTTCTTATATACATGACTCAGTGACGTCACTGCTTTTGTCAAACAATGACGTATCAGTTCGATATCTCAAAAGGGAGTGAAAAGTGGAACTGACTTTCTGTTTTGTGTTAACATTTTAAATGAAAAACAGATATGGAATAAAAATCGATTGGCAAGTAAATATATAACTGATTTATTGCGAAATATCAAGCTAGATCTATTTTGTGAAAGAATGCCTTTTTATATAGACAGAAACCGTTTTCGTCACAAAGCATTTTTTTCGGATTTTAAGTTTAGTGTTATTCATTCAACCTAAATAAACACAAAGTTTTACCTTTTATGACAGTGTTGGTGTAATTTTTCAAGTTTATTCTACATGATTATTCCAAGATTGTTGGTATGTTAAGAACTTCTTAAGATAAAATTATGATTGAAAACAAAAGTTCAACTCGTACTCGATCATTTTCGTACCAAACTGTTCAAAACTGCTATTAAGTACTAACAATAAAACTGTGCTGACATACACATCGGATATTGGCTAATTATGTATTTTTCTTTTGTTTAATATTTTAGAAGCTGTTCTGTCAAGCGCTGGGCTGCACACATTTCATGAATTATTCTGACTGGATGCTAAATACTCAACGTCTCAATGTTGGATCTATCAAACTGGGAGGGAATGAAATATACTAATTTCAATTTAATAATGCAACTGTGAACTCAACTGTGGTGTTCAATTTTTGTGTTGAATTATTGAGATGGAACATTAGTGAACTGTAAAGAAAATGCATTTATAATGAAGAGCATGCGTCTGTCATCAAAAAGCAACTTTATTATAAAACATATCAGATATGCAAACACTGTGAAAGAGAAAAGAAATTAACAACTAGCAAATAGCAAACATGTGGCATGTATGTAAATTCTGATAGTGCTAATGCATTTATAGTAGTTAATAAAAATCATGCCACAAGAAAGAAAGCACACTGAGTTTTTGGACAATTGTGCTGTGAAGACTCCAGTAAGACATTGAACTTTTACACATTATTAAGAAGCTTGTTTTAATATAGAACTTCTTGTTTATTGTGTAATTGAATGTTCCGTTTTTGGCCAATGACCCATTTGCTAAATGCAGTGACATAATTGTGAATATTTCAATTAAAAATGCCTGTTGTACTTCTATGTATGTTTTTTTAATTCCTGCATAAATACTTATTTTACATATCATGCTGTGTTTATGTTTTTATGTTTAATCAGTTTATGCCATGACCTATACTTTAAGCCAGCTTTAGGCTTACGCCTTTGAGGCTTCAGCACAAATTTTCAATTCACTTATGCAGGCTTTTCAATTAGATCTGAGATGAACAAAATGAGGTTCAACATCCTATTTAATACTTTTTTCGGTGTAGCTGTTTAATCCAGCTTTTCACCTTAAATGACCTATATCGGTAGCTTAGTGCTGAGAAAATTTCCAGTAGATGCGAATGAATACATCCGAATATTTGTTGGCTGATTTGAGAGAAATCCCCCAGAACATCGGCAACATCACTACGTCTTTTAGTCCATCAAATAGTAGTAAACACTGTTCAGTGTATAGATATCCGAACTATTCTCAGAAACTTCGAAAGACTCATAGAAACAGAATTAGGCTCAGTTACTATAACACATTTAATTTCACCTTGCAGAATTTCAGGGTCAGTAATTTGTCAGTAAATCGTCAGGGGAATACATAATGGACTACCGTTAAGGGCCTTATGATGATAATATAAACTGTTCGTGCAATAAACGTTTAAAGTTGATAAAATAATTGATTTACGACGGATAGGGGATAAACAAGTGATGCACGTTAAGCAATATTTAGTTTTTTTAAATTTATATATATGCAATTACCGGGTGTATATAGAATTGTTTATTTACAACTATCATATTTGAAATTAACGCTGTATATCGTGTTTAATATATTTATTGTTTAAGCTGAAACTGAGTATATACGTTCTTATTACTTTTAAAAAGATATAAAACGTTGATTAATAAAAACTATAATACACGCTCAGAAGAAGTAGCACCATAAAATAAAGGAAAGAAAAGTTGTTTTTAATAGTAAATATTTTTTTGATGAACAGCCAAAAACTCCTTCATGTACAAAAGATATGTACTCCGTTTAGAAATCCCAATCAGTTTGTGCAGATTCGTTCATTCCACAGAAAGACACAATTACGAGTCTATGTGTCTGTATCGATGTTATCTTGCTCATTATAAATTTCACTGAAGTATTAACAATAATTGATTGAATGTACCATATAAACATTGTTGATTAATTTTTTAACATTCCACAGCCATATTCATGTGTTTGATTTAAAATGATATAATATAATGTTGACATTGAAATCATAAAAAAACTAGCTTTAAATAAAAATAAAGTCTTTATTTAATTTCCCTATTCTACTTAATCGTCCATCTTATAAACATGCTGACATCCCTGCATATTTTAAAGAAGAATAAAACACAGTTGTAATAATGAAATACAAATATTTTGACTATTTGGAAATTATTTCCTCTTTTCGTGGTCCACAACTTAGCAGGAGCATGTTGGTAAAAAAATGTTCTTCACATGATTCAGTTATTTAATTATCGCAGGACTAGACGAAAGCATTTGTGTGGCACCTCTGTAAATAGAAAATGTAAATTTAGATATAAGATATGATGTAAGGGAAGAGATTTTATGATAACCAATACTTTATTTTACATGTTCCCCTTAAAAAAATATATATTCTTCAAATAACATCACTTTCTTCTATTAAAAAGATCTTTCAATTTAAAATGTCTAATATTGTTATTGGTTTGTTCAGTTACATATTTTTATGTCAAGCAATTTAAGCTTTTGTTCCACAATAATGATTATGTACAAACATTAACAACTAATGTTATCTAAACATACATCTTAAAAATTTTGCCCGTTAATTAGGTAGCACCTATAATCATATTAAACTTTAAGTTATATCCTAACAACAGACGCTTTTTTTATCTTTTCGACGTATGAAAACATTCTTTAAAACGATCTTTCACACCGTTTCCTTATTAATGAGTTGTATTTCGATACTGTCATGAATACAGTATTCGTAAAATAATTGTACCTATCTGTTGAAATAAAGTCTCCTTGAAAGCATAGTTTAAGCAATAGCTGACACATCTATGAGACCTTAGGCTTAACGTATACGTCCACCATCTACATCTTATCTGTATATACATGTTTTTCTTTAAGCTGACTAATCAATGGTTTACTGTTTTTTTTAATGTCTTCATTTATTACGATGAAGCCCTTCTGCACGTTGACCGTGACCACAGTTGGATGTAAGGATGAGATATACAAATATAAAGGATTTGGGGTGCGGGGAAGTTAAATAAAGAAGTTTTAAACAAGACATTTAAACAAAGATACTAAAATAATTTAAGTCATGGTGACATCAAATTAACATCTTAACTGAACCAATCAACTGATTGGTGTGCTATTTCCAATATCAAGTGGAATAATAACACTTAATTCGAACACTAAATTCCGGTCAAAACGACGTTTTAGTAGTTGTATAGTGCTCCGTTAATTCCGATTTCAATCGATCTTTATACAGTTTCAGTTTGTATGATTTTCGTTTGATACAGTTGTGCAGTGCTGAAGACTGATAACTGCATGCATATAACCTTAAGTAGATAAGTGGTCAAAGCAGTCCCCTGTCAATACTTGAACTTATCAGAATTTAAAAGTCACGTTGACGTATATGAAATGGTTTGAACATGCGAACTAGAAGAATATTGAACATCCGGATACATCGCAAGAATCCACCGTCACAGTCGCCATCGAAAATACCTTCATTTGAGGAAAGTGACAAATCGCCTACCAATATATGAATCGCTCCCTGAGCAAACGGGGTTAAATGCATTTGGGTAAAGTGTCCCCCCAGATTGGCATGTGCAGTCCGCCTAAACTGGATTTTCGGCAAGACGAGTATTCCTTTAAAAAAATACAGTAACGGCGGAACGTGTCGTACCTTATTAAACTGTGATTATAACACTGGCTAATATGGGTTAACAATTTACGCACATGCATTAAACCCTCTTTTCTCAGAGCGAGACTCGTATATAACTAATATTGAACATATTGTACTGGCGACTATAACATGGTCATATATTACGCAATTTACATTAGCTTTCAAGCGAATTTCGCCATGTAAAAACGGTAACTTTAAGCAATTAATTTAATTCCGTTTTATGTCCCTACTACTTATGGACAATAGCATACTCTAATGGTTTCTAAATATTTCCTTCCGCGTTCCGCCATTCAGGAACATGTTATATCTTATCTTACATTGCAAATTGTAGGTACTGTAGTACACTGAAAAGACATTGATAATAACGAGACAATAAATAACCACACACACTCACGCAGTTATTGACTAAGATTGATCGCCATCGCAGCATTGACAAAGCAAAGAAATGCTGAGGAGCAGTAACTGCAAAATAGGTTGTTCTGTCATCACCATAGCATAGTGTAATAACAACCTTTTTATTTCAAACAATCCAACACTTTGGGAAACCGACATGAGTATGTCCAAAAGCGAACCTTTTTATTGACATGTTCAACTTTGTTTGACAGAATGTGGAATTGCTCAATATGTTTTAGAATATATATGCCTTAGTATTGCTGTTTTGGATTTATATGGCTTTTCTTCAATGCACTCAGCTACATTCCTTAAATATTTGACAATCAGGCGTGTGGATAGTAAGATTATAAAACCTTCAGATAAGATCCAACCAACAATAAATTACTTTTAATTAGCGGAGTGTTTGTTAAGTACACCGATTTTAGTATATATTATCTACAAAATGTTATTTAACGATGCAATTTGGAATTATTTGCAATATCATTAATGGTATGTGAGTATGCATATCCGTCGTTGACTCACTTTAAAACAGTTAAAATGTGTACCAATTGTCAACTTGTAAAATATGCATCGTATATTTAAACAAAATGTAAATATAGTACACGTATAACATATGTCATCATATCATATTATGTGCAATTGCAATTCGGATCTTTAGTCATTAACCTAAATGAATAAATTGACTTACGGTTTATATATAAGAACTGTCCCCGCTGGAAATTCAAGTCAACATTATAGCATAACAAATCCAATAAAAACGCAATACAAGAGACTAATAAATCAACATAAGTGTCTTATGATATTTCGCGGTTATTATTTAGGGAAAAAAGAGGGAGTTACATTACACATATGTTTATGTCTGTCAGAATGTCCTGGTGTTAACCCATAGTAGTTTTGATATCTTCTGTCAATGATTAGAATACCTTTTATACTATGTCTTTTTAATTCATTGTTCGTTTTAGAATATTCTTGATACACGTGTTCAGCAAGAATTGTTGTTGATACATTAAATATGTTCTGTTATCATTAAGAAACACGTGTACTCAAATCCCTAAAATAACGTCTAACGGTTAAACGACGAAGACATATATTCAAAGCCTTATTTGTACGCGTATCACCATTTTAAAAATAATGTACCTTTCTGTACACGTACCTTGAAACTAACAAAGTTATGTGTTTATTTGGATAATATAGTATTTAAAGTATTACGCCTTTTGCTTGTGTTTTTTTTTTTTTTTTTTTTTTTTTTAATATCGATGCGCATTTAATATAGTTTTAACTTATTATTTAGAATACAATGTAGTGATTGACGAAATACAATGTTTAGGAAAGTAATGAGTATTTCGGCGCTTGTAAGACATGTGTGTATAAATAATATGCATGTGTTAATAGACCTTATACACAATGCTCATTTACGTTGAGTATTTTGTAATAAAAAATCAATACATGTATCTCGAAACTATATTAATTGGTTTAAATGTAAACCCGTGTAACGCGCCGATAATATGTATGATAAATATTGTTTCAATTGTTATTTTATATTTAAAATTCGTTAATATGTCATATTGTTTTGAATCAGTTGTTGAATGCTTTTTGAAGAAGTAGTAAACGTTTTGTATACATTGTTTAAAGTCAAGTTAGATTTGCACAGTGCCATTTGCATTTTTGTATTAAAATATGTTACTATGGTTGTATGGTCAGTGACATTTACATTGATTTGCTTTCAATGAGCTCTTAGATATCGTACAGCTTTACTTGAATCCCTAAGGGCCTTGTGCCTCATTAACTTCCCTTAAGTTCGTTGATCATCATTACGAATCAAGTAACTACAAGTACAATCTAATAGCATCCTACTTAATTATCATCCCAGCTAGCATGATTACAGTGTACTATAACTCACATACTCGTGTTTGTTATTATAGAAAGAATGATATTGATCTTAATTATGTTATGTCCATGTGAGACAGCGGTTCGAAAATCACAGTCAAACCACATCAGTCACTGCGGTTCATGTATTAATTAATATTTGAGTTGCTACTTCGATACGCTTATCGCGTAGATATATTTATTTCGGCAAGGAATGCATACAAGGGCATTTACAACATGTACAAAATATAAAATATAACATACATGAAAATAAATATACCATTACATACATACCAACACCAAGGATAACACAAAAATGAGTAAACCCATATTTCCATTGTGGTCCTTTGAGCTGGTGGCATGACATAGAGTGGCACTTAGACAAATATTAAACAAAATTACATCAATAAAATGACCAACATAATTTAAATAAATATATTAAATACTATGCATGTATATCACAGACCATTTTGATACTTAAGATATCACAGATATCATTATTAATTATGAGATCCTAAAAATACACTATTAAAAAATTTGTAAGAAATAAATTAGATATCACAGATAGCATCATTTATTACACCATCCTAAAATACTTAGAATAAAAAATGGAGAATGCATAACATATATGAAAGATAGGATCAATTTTGATAAAAATTGCTGACTAAAACTGATTCCTTAAGCCGAAAAAACAAACAATACACATAAAAAATTACAGATTTTCTAATAAATGATTTTTTAAAGATGACTTAAAAACAGGCAATCTATCAATCTGTGTTATACTGGAGGGTAAATTGTTCCATAATGAGCATCCCGTGTAACAAAAGGACTTTGACCCGAAACCTTTGACCCTGGGGACAGCAAATGCACCTTTTTGAGTTGACCTGGTCCTGTATGAATGAATAGAGGCCTGCGGAATAAAATGTTCTCCCATATAGTCAGGGGCCAAACCATTTTGAATCTTAAAAACATGGCCAAGAACAATCTGGTCTACACGTTTATTGACTGGTAGCCAGTTGAGCAAACGAAAATGTTCTGGCCCAATGTGTGCCCTTGCATCGAGACCTAGAACGAACCGCAATAACTTATTCTGGGTGGTTTGGAGCTTATTTTGTAACATTTTTGTGAGACTATGGTACCATATAGAGCAAGCATAATCAAAATGACATTGGATTAAAGACATGACAAGAAGTTTCTTGGTTTGCTGAGTGAGATATTCTTTTTTTCTATATAGATATTTTAACCTGGTGTTGGCCTTCTGAATGACTGAACGAGCCATGGTATCAAAGGACAAAGTTTGATCCAATGTAGCCCCTAGGTATTTGACTGAAGATGTAGATTCAATAATGGTACCATTACAAGAAATATCAAGAGAAGAGTTTGACCTGATTTTATGCCTAGAACCAAATAGAATAGACTCCGTCTTACCTAAATGCAGAGACAACTTATTGTCAACCAACCACTGACTAACCAGATGTAAATCTTCTTTCAATAACCTTTCAATATCAGATTTACACTTACCAGACACAAGAATACCTGAGTCATCTGCATATAGGAGGAGCTTATTTTTTACCACAGCAGACATATCATTAACATAGATAAGGAAGAGCAGGGGACCTAGAATTGACCCTTGTGGAACTCCACATGATATTGGGGCTGTACCGGAATGAGTGCCTGAAACATCAACAAGTTGCTGTCTATCTGAAAGGTATGAATTGAACCACCTTAATATATCATCACCAAGACCTGCTGCACTTAATTTCATGAGAAGTATAGAGTGATTAACAGTGTCGAAGGCCTTTTGGAGGTCAAGAAGAATCATCCCTACGAGATTACCTTTATCCATTTCCAACCTGATATAATCAGTCAGATGTATGAGACAGGTGTCCGTTGAAAAACCACTTCTGAAACCAGACTGAAATTTATACAACAATTTGTTAACCTTGAAGTATGACTCAACTTGGTCATATACAACCTTTTCATAAATTTTAGATAAAATACTCAAAATAGAGACTGGACGGTAATTACCAACAGAGGTTGTATCACTTTTCTTAAAAATAGGAACAACCCTAGCAGACTTGAGATCATCTGGAACAACACCCTGTATAAGAGATAAATTAATAACATGAGTAAGAGGTTGAGAAATAATCGAGGCCCCATCTTTCACAAAACGTGAGGGCATACCGTCTAAACCTGTTGCTTTATTAGAACTGAGCTGGTTTAAATATTTGAGTACTTGGTTCTCAGAAACTAAAGAAAAAGAAAAACTGTTAGCAGCTTTAACACCAATGCTAGCATAAAAATTAATGACAAATGATTTTCCAAACTTAAGAACACAAGTTGGTAATTTATCAACAAGCTTTGAGGCAACTGTAGTGTAAAAATGGTTAAAAGAATCTGCAATAATTTCCTTATCAAAACATATATTTCCATCAATGTTGAGACAAATATTAGAAGAGGAAGATAATCCTTTCTTAGATGGTAAACCAAGATTCTTAAGAATAGACCAGAGTGACTTTGAGTCATTTTTGTTAGCTTAAAGAGACTCTGTAAAGAAGTTTTCTTTCGCTGTATCAATTAAGCATTTACATTTATTTCTTAAAAATTTAAATAATTCAAAATTTTCAGCACTTTTATCACTTTTGTAATTACTAAAAGCCTTGTCTCTTTGCGTGATGGCCGCCAAAATGTCAGAATCTATCCATGGTTCAGTCCTTTGTTTAATTCTCATTTGTTTAATAGGAGCAATATTGTCTGTCACTGACATAAATATAAGTTTAAAAAGATCCCAAGCTTCAGAAGCATTGTCACACAATAAAACCTGATTCCAATCCGTAGCCAAAAGGTTCCCTTGAAAAATCTCCCTGTTATAATTTTTCATTGAACGTGCTGAAATGTTATTATGCGACCCTATGAATAATTGTGTTACCTTCCGGGTACAATATATCATGCGTACGGCATATTAAACGCGTATACACTATTTCACGGCATGCGTGGGTGCAAACAGGCGAAAACAGGTGAATAAAACTTAAAGTAGTGCGATTGATCATTTGTTATTTTTGAAAATATGAACACAATAGTTGTTATTTTCAATAAACACAAGACACAAACTTAAATTCCATCAAAACTTTCTAGCAAATATTGGACGAATAATTGTAAATCTCATTTTTATCAATTATACTAACACTTATACTGACAGTTTATATTTGTATGTGATGCTATCATTTGTTTGCAACAAAGTGCCGCTTACAGCGACTATGTATACGTTTCTGTTTTAACTTTACCTACCCTGCGTCTAACTTTTCTATGGATTTTCTTCCCACCACATTTAATTTATCTTGATCATCTTAACCTATAACTCGGTTTAAGCTCCAAATAAATCTTTACCCGGTTCAAGGCGGAGACCAAAACTTTATTATAATTTAATTAAAGTTGTGTGTGATCAATTTGCTTTATCGAATGCAAACAATAGTTGACGGTACCAGGAATATGTCTCATGATGATAGTTCTGGAATGTAACTATTACTGTTTCTGAAACGGGTATTGTATCATTTCTTACATAAAGGTAATGTCTTCTTGGAATTGAATGTTTAAACAGTTTCGAATGTAAAGATTGGATCAGCTGTATATTTATTATATTTTCAGCACGAGTTATTGTATTGATGGAAATTGGCAAATAACTAAACAATACGGCGCAATACACAAACAAACAATAACCACACTAAACAATTAATGAAACGGGATAACATCTACAATTCCGATTAAACGGTATGTGTACATACATGTAGTCCCCAAAGGCATTCTAAGTAGAAAATAAAATTAATAAAACATCATCTGTCCCGGTGTATTAACGTCAGTATTATTGTATCTCAGTTGTTATAATAGTGGTTGTATATGCCTTAAAAGTGTATTATATATAAAAACACAACCATTGCAAAATGTTTTTTTTCCAATCTGGGCAACTGTTCCTGTGACACATATTGTTTTTATCTTCAACATCATTTTCTAAACGCACGTAAATGAGGACGTGTCTCAAGGTCATGTTAATCAAACGTTCGTGATGTGTCGAAACTAACTACTGATGAGTGCATACAATAATGATACAATGTTTAAATGAAAACGGGTTCCACAAATAGAACACTTTTTATAACTGCGAGAGTCTTATTTCGAATCCGATGTCTAAATTGAGCTTCAAACGAAGCATGTGAAAGCACTTTCACAAGAATGTTAGCGTCGTTTATTATTTTAATAATGCACGTTTGAAATGCCACGAATATGCCGTGAATATGTCTGACGGCTGTTGTTTTTTTGGTCTCTTGAGATATTGATTTGAGACTGTTATTTGATCTATATACAAGGACCTAACCTGTTTTGTTTGTACGTGTTTTGTGGAAGTTATTTTGCATGTTTAAGAACTTATGTTCGTTCTGTACATTTGGTCAAGCGTGGTGCAAATGTAACGAAGCAATGACTTAGACACAATATTTTATATTACTAGATCTGTATGCTAAGACAATTATTTAAATTGATAGAATTGATATGTAAGAAGAATAATAGTTCAATAGTTTACATCATTGCAAACAATGAAAGTCCATGAACTCAGGAGATACATTCCCTTATTATCCACAACTTTTAAAACAGAAAACCAAATATTAGCATACATAGTACAAACTGAGATCACCACCCTGGAAAGGTCAATGCAAAGCATTGGGGATTTACACGATTTAAGACGAGCTAGCCTTATTAATATTTAACACTTGTATGGCGATTATATTAACATATTCATATTATCTCAATTGATGAAAGATTTCATCCATGAAATGCAACATGCGTGTAGTCTAAAACAATATATACACACTTTACTCGTACTCTTACCGGTAAGATGTCATTGCTGTAAGCTATTTATGTCGATAATTGCTAGGAAGATTAAGAATAGTGCTTCGTTCAGTATGAATACATGCAAGCGGATACAGGTTCAAACATGTCGTTAAACATTATGTGATATTTTAAATTAAATGATTTCAAAATGTAATGTTAAAACATGTAATTTCTTTTGCCTGACACAGTGTGACATTAACGTGCTATGTACGTCAGTAGTAACTTAATTGAACACGTCACTGACGTGGTAAGAATAAACACAACATATTTTGACGGATGTGCGGCTAACAACAGACGATTTACTTTATGCCACTTACCCAAGAATGACAGTAATGAAGCACTTGCGATAATGTAAATTAATATATCGATTCATCAAAGTTATTAAGAGTTGAGGATTTCACGATTAACATTGTAATATAATTGTATATGGCACTACCATGGAACATAGCCCATAGTATAGCTACCTGGCACGGTTTTGTCGTTCGGTAATATTAAATTTCTAGTAAGAACATAAGTTTTGTTTAACCTGGTTAAGAACATGTTTTACAAATTAAGTGATTTCTTTTGTTGCATAGTCTGATAATTCGCAATGAAACGCAAAATCAGTTTGTAAAATCAGTATGTTAACTCGCCATGATGTGATAAGGCATTTCAACGTTTACCGTGATTGTAACTGAATCCGTTAATCACTATTATTAACGATTATATTAACATGAAGATGTTACAATGTAGCAACAGCAATTACTATTAAAGTAAATTCAAAATGAAGTTCTATCAGCCCGTAAGCTCTAAGTTATTTGACATCTCATATTGTATAGTCAACACACCCACGTATAATTGACTGATTAAGTTGCATGCTCAGAAGAAATTATTGTACGCATTTGATTGCCCCGACTAAAGCCTGAGATTAGAGTGTACATCTAACTCGGATTAATCTAATGTTCATTATTCCTATATTTAACTGAAATGGCATTACATTTAGATTCAAGTTTAACCATAGACACAACCAATATTCCATTTTCCAAAATTATATATGACGGTGACATTATCAATTATTGTTAACCGCATTAAAAGCTTTACATGTACCTTGTGAGATCATTTAAGCATCATGTACTTTAATACGGTAGTATGTTCTTATTTGTTATCAAATGCGCCGTGCTTATATATATCGTAATTATAAAACAGATATACTTAATTTGAATGACAGTTCAATTTTGTCTAGTCCAAAACGACACTATCTCGAGTCCATTCCTAAACCGCTATTCAATGCATCACGTGATAATCAGTTTCGACCATAATGCATCCATCAAACATTCCTCACAATATTACAATAGATTTTCTACAGTTTGATATCACCACTAATTCATTTTTTTTCGTAAGCCGCATTTTACAAAGCTGTTTTATCATTTAGATCTAATTGCAAAATCTCTCTCAAATAATAACGAAACTTACTTCCCTATCATAAAAATTTGGAAACAGACGTATGGGAGTAATTATGTTCATGCATAAATGATATTTAATCCCTAACCACTGCGGGGAATCACGTGATCACAAAAGTACATCGTACGNAATCGATATTTTACATAATCCAACACATTTTATTTTATGCTTACAAAGCGACCATTATCAGGGGTGGTCATTAAAAACAGATGCACTTAATAAATTAATACTTTTGCTGTAATTTACGGCAGAGTATGGTGACCCTACTTTACTTAATATATATTATATGTACACGGAAATAAATGCGTTTGTTTAATATGTAACTCAGCGAACAAAAATTGTTTATGCATCTTTATTCAGATCTAACTCTTCATTTTCCTTCTTTATTCATATTGTCTGTATTTTCCAACGTTATCTATATGGTCTGCGCTTTTATTAAAATATGCTCATAATTATTACCTAATTTTTCATAATCATTATCATCCATGTCGTCACACTTTTATATTGTGCATTTGGCTAAAAAGCAATTTTATGCTTAAGAGCTATTACATGTTGTTGTTGTTTTCTCGCATACGATATGTAAATAGACGAAACACTCAGACGCAAAGAAGTCGCAGATTTACAATAACACAAAATAGGCAAGAAAAATTATTCATTGAAGACGGATTTTATAAAATGCAGTCAGTGACTGACAACTAATTGTCAAAACTTGGCCTGAAGGCATTGTCCGTCCGAATATTGACAGTTAAAGTGCCGGTGCTAGT
>VMBQ01006319.1:0-56701 GCA_007657795.1 Dreissena rostriformis | reverse complement strand
TGACATTTTAAGTTGAACCAATTTCAATAGTGAAGAACTGAAATGCCCGTAACTGTTTAATTCACCTGCGCAATGTAACTTCACGAGTTATGGAAACACAGTGAAAATTCATTATACTTTGTGACGCCTCTATTCACATGTTAACATTTAATAACTATCCTATCATGTATTCAGGGTATGGGTTGAACTGTTCATATGTTTTACTTCAATTAATGTGGTAATTAAACATAGTTTTAAATTAAACATAGTTATAACAGGTGAAACAAATGGCCATTTGTTTTTCATCTTACATCATGCGAAAAGTAAACTGTGTATACACAAACATAAAATACATTGCGACAGACGACACAAAAACGTCTGCCGATAATGTCAGTAAGTAAAGCCGTGTTTATATATTTCAAACAATAAATGTTATGAAACTGTTAGCCCATAAACATTGTCTGTAATGTATTCAGATACTGTAGGTCGTTGCAATACAATTCTTATTCCGAATTTGTTCATATTTATAATTCAAGAAATATTAATATATTTACAAAAAGGTAAGAAACAAACTTCTTTTAGATTCGCGAGTCCAATGAGATAAGAACTCATACGTAACACATCGCTTATAATACTGTAGTTTTGCTATTAATCGATGCATTCCCCTACCGATAGTAAAGACTCATTTTGATTATTATAAACGGATCTATCTACTGAGAAATTGTAAAAGGTTGAAAATGTGCTATGCAATCATTTATTTGTATCAAAAAAAGTTCGTTCATTAAAATCTTACTTAATTAGCATATATTTCACAAGTATAACAAGCACAAACACACACCACATGGTTTATGAATCTTGCATGGTTCCAACGTTTTTCCGTTAGGTAAATTGAATTGAGCATTTATTTAAAAATAGACATTCTTCTACCTAGTCACGTAAAAGATGCGTACACTCAGACGAAAATAAGTACAGAACTTTAATAATTGATCTGTAGTGAACAATTAAAATATAAATTAAGTAAACTTCAAATATAGTAGTATATTCATCACTGTTTTTAATTAAAATCTCCTATGTTACAGTCAAAGACAGATCTCTGTCTGACAGTTCTTAAGTTACATGCTGATAAAGTGTGAGTGAATAATACAATGTATATAGACTGTGAGCACAGAAGTTACATGAAACATCTATGTTTAAATGATTATCGCCAAACTTTTAAAAGCGTGGGGATATTGTTTTGATCTCCGCCGTCTGTCCGTCCGTCCTGGACACTATTACCTCCTACACTATTAGCACTAGAACATTGAAACTTGCACACATGGTAGCAATGAGCATATGTGCGACGGGGAGCTATTCGGAATTTTGATCTGAAACCTGGGTCAAAAGTTATGGGTAAATAAATGAGTAAAATGGGTAAAAAAAAAACTCATTTTACTAACAACATGCGACGCACATGATAATAACTTTTGAACCAGGGGTCAGATCAAAATTCCGATAGTGCACCGTCGCACATATGCTCATAGCTACCATGTGTGTACGTGTCAAGGTTCTAGTGCTAATAGTGTAAGAGTAGATAGTGGCCGATGTTGGTTTGGGTGTGGCCCAAAATTGTGTTTTAATATAACTTCTTCATGTATTCACCAATTGACTTTATATTAATACTGAACATCTCTTATGACAACACGGTTTATCTCGACCATCAATGTCCCACATTACCCACCCCAGGGACATTGATAAAGGTAAAGACAGCTTGGTTCCCGTCCTCTTTCAAATGTATCGAGAGGTCCACGGGAACTTCTTTCCCGTACCCCCAAATTTTGTTTCGTACCCAAAATTGTTCGTACCCATTTTTTGCGTACTTAATTTTTATTTGTACCAAAATTATTTTTCGTACCCAAATTTTTTTTCGTACCCAAATTTTTTTCAACCAAATTTGTTTTCGTATCCAATTTTTTTTCGTACCCAAATTTGTTTTTAACCCATTTTTTTTTCGTACCCACATTTTTTTTCGTAACCACCTTTTTTTCGTACCCAATTTTTTCCGGACCCAAATTTGTTTTCGTAGCTAATTTTTTNCTAATTGGTTGTGTTTAGATGAATACCATGGATACCATATTATTATATGTGGATACCGTTTTATTAAAGCATATGTACAGGGGAACAGGTTCATATTAGATACAAATGCGCATTGTCATCTTCTCGAATATTATATAAAAAAAAACAGTAATCCTAAATAGCTGGCAATAAAATAAGTAACGTAATGACTATTTAATTTTGTTAATACTAGCTAACCACTTACATAACCTTTGCATTGACGGCCTCGTCATATGTCGAAGATTCTCTGAAAAACCCACCGGATCATTCAATCAGAAAAAATATAGCTTTTAAATGGTATACGTGTATTCTTAANTCATATGTCGAAGATTCTCTGAAAAAAAAAAACACCGGATCATTCAATCAAGAAAAATTATAGCTTTTAAATGGTATACGTGTATTCATAAAAACATTGTACCTATTCGAACTAAATCAAAACGTCATGTTTATGTAATACAAAAAAGACTGTCAGTTATTAAGAAACTCAGATGCACGAAATTTATTTAAATCATTATTATATATCGAATTCAGAATTTAAGTATTCGTCATACGGTAAGTGTCGATTAACTAGCAATGCAATACATGAACTACTTAATATATTTTTTATCAAAATAATTGATTTTTTTTTTAAATTATGCGTATCATGATATCTATATTTCAAGATAAGTATTCACCGTTTATCATTAACGACGATAAAACTAACAGGTAAACATACTTTCCGCTCGAGCCTCGGTTCGTTGGTACTGCAAAGTTGTCCTATAAAAAGCACTTAAATAGTGGTGTATTATTGTATTGAATATGTGTATTTAATATAGTTATTATTATTAATTGTCAATAATATAGATACACTATTGGGATAACACCAAATATAAAATAAGTCAGAAATCGTGATCCAACCCGAACGTAATGACAGGTTCAGTTTGGACCGCAAATAAGCCAAAAAACAAACCCTGCGTGAAAGTCCCTCACTTGAAACTCGGGTTTTACCGAAAATGATACCTTTATATATCTATAAATTACAAATTAAAAATATGTAGAAACTTGTAGATGCTTTATTCAGGAAAAGAGGCAATGTGCCATCATTCAACATGTAACACATGAAAAAAAATGTAACCGGTTAATGGTGAGACATGTTACGTCATAATAGATATCTGCGCATACATATGGTAAGTAATAGATACATCAACATGAAGTTTGAATGAGAAAAAATAATAATGAGCATTTTTTTTTTGGGGGGGGGGGTTGTGAATTGTTTGTTCCTTATGAGAAAGCAAAAAAATGTAGAAAAACTTACTTATATCTATTTAAATCATCGTGATTTACTAAACAGTGACATTAGTTTGCAATGAACTTATATTGTAGAACAAGCAGTATATGCACATTTTGCATATTTTATTTCCTCATGCACGAATCGATAAATAGTGCAGGAGTGTTACTAAATAAAGTATTTTGCCTTATTTTTGCCTTCTAGATACATGTGTACTTTCCTGATGCACAGATTCCCAATTATCCATTAAATTTAAATTATATTTAGTATTGGCATCACCGTAATTATAAACAACCGTTTCCATTAATAAAAAAAAGTGTTTTCTTTGAATCTAACTTGTCAATAGGTGTATCGTTTTTTTTTCCACAACCTTGAAAAAAAAAACATGTCATGTGTAGGTACGAACAACATGGCACATTTTGTCTGCAAATAATATTAAACATACTGTTATTATTATTCATGTATGCTGTTTTTAAAGGATTTGAACAGTTGTCAGTTTTGTTCGTTCCCCAAAACTATTTGATTGTTTCAAAATCTAGCACATTCTGAAAAAAAAATAGTTTCGAGTTGTCATAAATAAAAGTATTACAACTTGTTATCTTAAAATGATCAAATTAAATAAATAACTTATTGGAATGGATGTGATCCATTTATTAAAATGTAATCCTATGGGTAAAGTAGCCTATATATTGTGGGAATAAGCGGACGATGATTTCGCATTAACATTGGCCTAAAAGAATGATACAATTGATGGCATTATTATTTGGTACTTTTGTGCAATTTAAATTACAAAGGGAAATAATTTCAAAGGTTAGGAGCGTGTTATGTTCCAAACCAAATTTGGTGGGTATCATGATTTTATCTTCCGACCAGGAATGTTTAAATGTGTTGCATTCCCAAAACTCTGTATTGTAGAATCGGTACACGCCGAACAGAAGTCGAACTAGTTCGACTCTACAAGTGTACACATAAACAGATATTAATTATTTTGTATAATGTGTGTGATGTATTTAAACAGAAAAGTTCTGAGTTGAGTGTCTGCAGTGAGTGATGGGATTTGGCAAATAAGTTGGGTGTTGTCGATTGTGTTTATTTTAAATAATTCTTTCAACTTAGTTACACATTTAATTTGTGTTGATGTTATAGCGCTTAGAAGACGTGTGTAAACTACTTTGCATATTTTAGTCTTAACTGTTATATGATCAGCACAGTATTCCGGTGTTTTATAAGATATATGTACGAATATAAGAGATCGTTTCCATTCTAATGGAATGCTCTTTACGAGTGAGTAAAAGTTTAAAAGAAACTTTGTGTTAATATCATATAATTCTTGGAGTTTTTGAAATGAATAAAATCTTTTATTTCAAAACTCGTAAATATTCTCTACAAATTGTATACATCTGTTATGATATTCTTTAAAAAAAGAACATTTTGATTGGTTCAAGGTATATTTGAATTGTTCTATATTATTTGTTTTGAAATGGTATCTATATTTTCGTTATACGCCGTTTTAGACCAGGCTTTTAAAATCTGTTGCAAAAATATTGATGGAACTTTGAGTTTTCAACATCTGATCGATTAATGTTGCATTTGAAAACAGTATTTCCCCCACGAACATTCCAATTAACGTTGCGATTTTTTTTTCCTCAATACCTGACTTACACCATCTGTAGCCAATTGTATAAATCTGGAGAACTCTTATCCAAAGGACAACATTTGGTTATCTTCAAAAATGATATCACAACATTGACGATAACCAAAATTTATCCGCTGGATAAGAGTTATCCAGAATTATACGATTGACTACTGATGTACAGTTCCATGCTCCAGAAACTAGCTCCTTGACTAATTTGACATGACATAGAACTTCGCGGATTCTATTTTATCTACCGAAGAAACATTGCAGGATTCGAGAAGTGTGCATGTGTGTTACAAATGTGTATTTAAGTCACAAAAAATACATGGGACTTTATTAACACAAGCAATTAAAATTAAAAAGTGCTTAAAAGCCTGTATACTTCATACTTAACAGTCCCATTATAATGTTGTTGCCAACGTTGAAGATGTAAATGACTTGTTTTATTTCTGGTGAATATTATATTGATAAATGTTAAGGCATATACAACGTTTATTAAAGAATAACGAAGTAAGTAACGCCATGCGCTGAACATCGGATTATTTCTTAAACATGTATTATTCAGATTGTTTATCGTTGAATATTCAATCGTGAAACCAAGTGAAGAAAATAATAATATTTTTAAACAGTTATGTAAATTGTTTCTTTTATTACATGTACATGTATCTTAAATATTTATAAAGTTCGACGGAGTATCTGTCATGTCGTCCAAAAAAACAGTTTTCAAAAGTAAAACCGGAACATATGTTTGAGGACAAAAACGCTTGATTTCGTATAGGGTAAGGGTATTAAATGTCTGAATATAAAAATAAAAGTGTATTATCTAAGTAAGTGGGTTTAAATTTGAATATTATACGCCTCGAAAATAATCATATAAAACATATAATAAGGTTTTAATTCAGAACATGCATAACAATTATCATGTTTTGTTTATGTTTTCAAATACAAGAGCAGGGAAGTTCATTCGAAACATTATGTATTAAAATTGCCATATGCGGGTTTACTATTATGTTTTTAATTAGATGATTGTATATTAGCTTAGTTATCGAGCTGAAGTCAGCAGTATTAGCATCAGAATTTCGAAGTTAAGTAATTGATGTTTAATAGCACGCAGCATTCTACAGTGTAAATATTGTCAAACAATTGTTTAAATAACAATATATATATTGTTTTCAGTATTTGCTTGCGGCCGAATAATTTTTATTAAATGATTTTGTATCGTGTCGGTAGATATGTTCAGAGTTAAACAGTTATTAAACAGTTGGCATTAAACAGTTATTTAAATATGTATCACAGATTCGCAGCTAAAAATCGTGCTTGCTGCTGCATTTGCTCATAACATTCTTTGAAGGAGGTCGACAAACACTACATCATAAATTCCCAATAAAAAGAAAAGTCCCTCCTATTATTCTTACTTTGATTTTCATCAATTTGCGGCTTAATACTTCTGCGAAGATGGTCCCTACGAGTTTACATACCAAACGCTCAGCTAAATACCAGTTCCATTTCTAGTTCCTTCCTCGTGATATCCAATTCAATTCAATCCAAATATTTAAAACAATAATTTCAACAAATTTATTTCAGCAAAAACGTAAACAGACGCTGTACAATGATATTAAAGAATAGTTAAAGGGGAGTAAATCTGTCATTCTTCGTATTTCGTGTCGTTGTCGTCGGGAATAGGGTAGGTTTATTTTTAACCCGGTCGACTAAAGCCATTCCATAAACAACTTTATTGTAAGCGATTGTTAATGGAAAAGATTAAAAAAAAACGTCTAAATTATAAAGTGTTCAAAAAATGTCATTAACTCGTAATGGCCAAACTTATGATGAATTTTGATTGGTCGAATATCTTATTGACCGATTAAAAAAGATTTGTTTGTAGCAGCTCGTATTTGTCTTTTTTACGATATTTTCCCCGTATTTGCCGACTTTTGGGATTTATTGGCTAAGTTCGTGCTGTTTCGCGCTAGCAAACTAACGATATTCAATTCAAATAGCATAAATATAACAAAATATATATACAAATGAGGTTTATATTATGTTCATAATAAATGTATGTTTATGCAATATTTAATTAAGTACTTGGCTGGTAAAAAATGTCTTTTCGATTTTGTTCTACTGTTTATTGCACCAAAGTAGAATGATAATTACTAATTCATTAATAGAAAACGATAAAGGTAAACTTTCATAAAATTGTGTAAAGGAAACCCAGATATGGATGCCTTACACGAAAATGGTTTGAAAATTCTAAACATGACGTCCTATGTCTGTGTAAATACCTCAACGTCGCATGCGAATTAAGAGATAGGTGGTTAGGATTGTCCGGATGATCGAAGCTGCGAAACCAGAGTTTTAGCACCAGAGTGTTACCACAAGACCACGGATTTGCTCTAATCTATAAAGACTTATCTATAACATGCTCTTTAAGAGCGGAACGTTTAAGTCCAATCGTTAATCGTAATACTAGATTTTCCGAAAACGTTAGAATTGCTTTTTTATACTTATTACAGAAGGGCGGATGTAAGGGCAATTCAAATTACGTAGCGAAGGATGGACACATAAGCCAGATAATATGCGAATCTAACACAGGAATATCACGATATAATTTTGTAATTACATGAAATCAGGATAGAAATTCAAACCATAGTTAGAAGTACACGATTACACCAGAGACATCGCCATTAAAAGCAATACATTGCAAGAAAAACAAAACGTGCGCAACTCAAATATTTGTTGTAATTCTGTGTTAAATTGTATTAAAGTAAACATAAAACGACCATTAAAACATTAACACAATTACCGTCATTGTTTCTTTCGTAGAACATTCTACAGACAAAGTTTCTTCCATCCCGTTTTGTCGTTGTTGTAACTGTTTGTCTATCTCCAGCAATCGTTTAAGACTAGAAAAGATATGCCAGTCATATCAGTTATATTACAAGTAAGTGGTATTTGCTAGAAACAATAAAATGATTACTCAAAATATATAATACTGGCGACTAATACACATGCGTCAGATTGAGTTAAATATATCCTACATGAAACACATCGAAATATTATATACATCACATATTCCACAATAAGATTTCAGAAAAGAAACAGGGTGTTTTATTAAATTTTAAGTGAGAATACTACTCTGAAATAAATATTGATGTTTGTACAGCACCATCGCAAGGATAGAAGGTGTGTGTGCCTGTACATTATTTAGTGTACAATAAGGTTATGTTGAACATAGAACGATTTACATGACGAGAAAATGTGTTCTGTTCGCCCAATCCATGAAATAAGTAAGATATTCGAAACTTAAAACTCTTTAACGCGCACGTTTTAATGGACATCGCACCTTTCTCGATCGCTTTTCGTTCCAAGCTGTCCGAATTTTATCAGAAAATCGTCTTTCATCGTTTGAAGATTTCTGAAAATACAGAAGCAAAATGCAACATCGACATGACATGCATGTAAAGAAATGTTTTAAATAAACGCCAATAATTATGAATGCGTCTTTATATATTAAAATACACGACAAAGACAGCAAAAGCAAATCTTGCGAATAACAGATCTTACCTTATTCTTTTTTGTAAAACGCCATTTAGTTCTTTCAGGATTTGCCTTTTGTCTTTATCTCGTTGAAATCTGCAAAAAGGGATTATAAGAAGTATGCATTTCACTTACACTTACACTATCGTTCTTTGTAATCCATGCACAAAATCAGGACATATGTAAAATGAACGAATGTAAGTATTTGAAGTAATTTAAGCGTCATTTCGCAATAAGGCGACTGTCAAAAAAAAAAAATATATCATTCGCTCTTTACAACCGAAAGGAACATAACGTATGATGCTAGTCATCTAGTATGCCCATTCAAATCTTGGACAGCACAGAAAATCATCATATCAAATGGCAACTTTAGATATAGCTGTTTTACAAGGGACAATTACATAGAGTGCGCTTTACATAACGTATTATGTTTGCTTCTTCGTCCACTTTCGTTTGTCGTTGGTGTTTTTTCGTAATATTTTACAGCACAATAGTTCTTGCAATCGGTATCCTTTTTCGATACGTCAAAGGCATGTGTTTAATTTACTACGCGCGATATAATGTCTATACAATGGAATCGCATTGTATGTTCAGGATTTATGTCACATACTTGATGTTTTGCTCATTATGTTTGTTGTCATTTTTCGTCTATGCCTTATTAACAAACATCAAACACGATGTTTTTGTGAAACACAATGTCCCCTTTCGAGCGGTTTTAACCCATATATTTGACCTTTGACCTTGAAGGATGAACTTGCCCTTGGCCCTTCACAACTCAAACTGTGCTGCTTTTTGAGATATACATGCATGCCAAATATCAAATTGCTATCTTCAATATTGCAAAAGTCATGATTTTGACCCATATAATTGACCTTTGGCCTTGAAGGATGACCTTGACTTTGACCTTTCACCACTTAAAACGTGCAGCTCCATGAGATATACATGATGTATGTCAAATATTAAGTTGCAATCTTCGATATTGCAAAAGTTATGGCTTATGTTAAAGTTTGACGCAAACGAACCAACAAACAAACAAACCAACAGCCAGGGAAAAAACAATATGTCCCCCAGTACAGATCAATACGTTTGACTTACACTTACAATATACGATTTCTAAATTTCTAGAAATGTACAAATCCTACCACAGGGAATTACGTCTGAGTATACTTCCTACCTCAATATCAACATGAATGCGTTGTAGCGTTTGTTAACAACGTATGCATTCATGACGCACATTCAATTTTGCAAAAATAAATATAATAAGCAGCATATGCATATACTTAAGGTCTTTAAATCAAATCAAATTTACATTTAATATATAAAGGCTAAAAAAACAAATAAACGACACATGGGTTCTTTGACGTTGTGTCTCTCAATGTGCCGTCTAATGAATCAAGTTTGGAAGTACTTTCATCTTGGAGCGTGAAAGGACGACACATATCGATACAACAACAATACGTGTAATAAAATACGGACATACCGTTCTGTGTACCTTCTGTATGCTTCATCCAATGCAGAACCCGGCTAGAACAGAGTGGTTGGTATAGTTCATACGTTATGACGTACGTTAGGAATGCTGTGTTGTATCGAATGTTATTCAACTCAGTCGAATAATTATTAATACACACACCATGTAACTACAATACACACATTTATAATTAGAGATGTAAAGTATTGAGATGAGGCAAATATTACGTTACAATAAGAGAAGCCATTATCACTTTACCTTCTTATCATCCATTCCTTATCGTAGAACTCTGAACCAAAACTGTCGGAGTTCAGTTGTAGACGACATTTGTAGTTTCAACTGAAAACTATAGAATTGTATATATCCTTATATTTCTTTTAATCATAATTAACAATGTCAATATAGAATTTGTTTCAAATAACGTGTGCAATTCAAGTCTAATGTGATCACTACATTGTATCAATTATCATTGTCGATTTGCAATTTGCAAGTAGGTTTTTTGAATAAAGTATATAAATTCAGTATTTTATTATAACATTGAATTCTGTTTTTGAATTTCCAATTTATCTTTTAAACATTTGATTCTGAACATTATGCATAAAAAGTTAGAAGCCGGGAACCATTACAGATTTGCTTCTTATACCGATTTGATAACTCTGTTATAATCAAAGTACTGGAAGTACTGGTAGGGCGATTTTGCTCAGATTTTGTTTTCGTAAAAACACTATACACCGTGATGCCAACCAATCACCTTTGTTGAATAAAACAGATGGAATATAAGGAAGGGTGACATGCTGTCAACATTATATATGATTTAGCTATTGGGGTTAAAAGTAAATGCTGCCTTTTAAAACAAGTCATTGTCGTACGTGCCAATTCATAACTGCGAAACGTTGACAGAAGAGATTGTCCAATAAAGAAATCCCTTTAATTCTCATGAAAATGAATACAATGAAGTTCAAATTTCAATAAAATCAGGCAAGACCAATTTTGTTTAGAGAACCCCTGAAATGCAAATACTAACTTATACAACAGATGAAGTCTATAAAGAATTTTTATAGTTTGGTTCTTGGAAACCAACAAATGAAACACTGGGATTGTACAAATAATTTTATGAGTGTAATGATATCTGCTTGGAAGATCAAGCCGGCATAAAAATAGTTAAAAATACACAGGCTTGTATGAGATATTAAGCTATCAACTATGCCCATCTCTGAAGTTCTAAAAATATGTCCTTTAAAACAGAATTTCAGTAAGTCACAGCTGGATTGTTCACTTTAATACACAGGGATTGTCCTAGCCACTTTGGGAAAAGGAGTCTGGTCAAATAGGGAATTATTTATCGACAAAGTGGACCGACAAAGTGGACCGAATTGAGATTTTTTATGAACCAATATTGGCACCTCAAACCTTTATTTTGAATAAACAGCATTTGTTTTAACTTGAATTAACAGTCTGTTTACACAAAAGCATTATTATGTTTAAGTTAACACATTATTTGTTTATTATAATTAATGAAAATAACTATTAACTCGCCTGTTTATTTATCCATTTAAGTTAAATTACTGCATTACAGTTTAATATCTAAGTTAAGTTTTGCGAAATGATCATTATTTAATCTAAGTAAATTTGAATTGCATACAAAAATGTGAAGTCCACAACGCTAATCCGAATGTTACTACATGCATGGCGTATAATTAGCTGCTGTGAAAGTGACAACCACAACATGTATTTCGTGTGTAAGGAAATAGTTAAAAAAAAGCACGGACGAATTGTCATATAAAACAACGATATTTCGTCGCTGTATAGACCTTTCTCGAGGTCTGCGTGTGACTCGAGTGCAGCGAAAAGACGTTTCCATGGATGGAACGCGCGCTGTAAGCTGTTTGTGCGCATTAATACTAATACCATTCGATCGGAGCTATTTTGTTTGCGAATGCAGAATCTGGATGCGTAGTTTGGACTTTGGACGTAACGGACTTTATTCTGAAACTGATTCCCGAAATACGTATATGATGTTACCAAATAAGCGAATTGCAGAAGGCAATCGCCACAAACAACAAAGATTTCGCTATACTCCAAGCTCAAAAACTGTAAACAGATTATGCATTATGATTCGGATGTTCAATCTCGGCTTAATTTCTTAATTATCATCTACACATTTTGGACATTTTTCTTTCACATTTTGATCAAAATATGGCAGGCAGTTAAAGAGAAGTTAAGTAAAAAAAAATCTGTTTTGAAACAAAGAGCCATAATTTTGCCAAACTGGTGTCAGACACAATTCTTCGTGTAAGTGTTATTTTATCTGTCTTTAAGATTACATTTTCGATTTTGTGTCCTCTATCTGTGATAAATTAAACACTCATCCGAACACACAATACGTCCATCGTCTCTCTTGTTACGACAATGGTAAATTATAGAAATAATGTTACTGGGTTTACTTTAACAGGATATTCAGGCTGTTGCCATGATTGTTAATAGCAACTAAGGAAAACGTTTGTTTTCTATAAACCGAAATGGGTCTGAAGGCCCGTCGGTGCCGATTTAAAGTCAGTTGCCGACAACCAACAACATGAAAATGAATGTCTGGTTTCTCTTAAGATAATTGAAGGCTTAATGTAACCCTGGTCAACAGTTTTCTAAGAAATAGTATAAAGACGTATACAAAACGTAGAATTTCATGCGAGAGAAAACGTATATGATTCAATATACAATTGGAGAATTTTCTCACGCAACACATTTTTCAAACTTCAATAGCTCAGTTATTAGTAAAGATTTTGATTTAAAATATCACATGTGTATGCTTTTACAAAAAAATACGAGAATAAAGCTTTAACGTTTACGTTTGTCTATAATGACGTCTTAAAAATGTGTGCTCAACAACCTCATATAATGAGTATGTTGTGCCAAAAGTGACATACTATGTTCGTCTTTGAAGCTCAATGATAGTTTTGTTGCTTTTTTATTGATTAATGGGAAACACATGGTTTGTTTACGCATTTTTTAAATAAACAATATTGCATTTGTTCTTATATATGTATTGATTTTCACTGCATTTAAACAATATATCATATTTTATTAAAATATTGTTCATGGAAAGGATTGTTTTACCAATACAAATGTATATTACAGCGCGAAACATATAACAATACGGGCATCGATAATTATATCGCTACTCTGAGTAAGACTTTGTGGCAGTTAAGAGGAAATATACGTTTTTTGTTGAGATTTTGTGTGTGTTTTTTTATTTGACGTTGGATTTGTTTTGTTATTGTTTTTGTGACCAAATCACTGCAATTTTCTAATAGTATAAGTTAAAAATGCTGCTGTTTCCACTAAATAAACACCTCTTTTCATGGCAAGATATATCTTGGTTATGCTGTGGAAGTTATCTGAAAACTGGTACTAATAGTTGACTTACATCTATTATTGGCGTTCAATTTACATATTTCGGATAAACAGGATTGAACACTATCGTTTGCGTTTTTTATCACCCATAGAAGGAATCATTAAATTTGGGTTAAGTATTGTTTGATAGTTTTTAAATCTATGATATTTAAAATGTACTATGTTAAATGAACATATAATACTATGTATACTAATTTGCATGTCTTTTTCGAAATTGTGTTATTTTAAGAAGTTTCAGTATGCTGAAAGATCTCATGACTAACATAAAATTAAAAGCTTTACACAGAATTTCATATTGTAAATAGTTAAAGTGAATCCAAACAATTCACAACGCGGCTTCAACAAACCTTAAAACAGTTATAAAAAAAAAGATAATTATAATACTATTTTTTTCCAGGGCGACGACCGCAACATGAAATATATGTGTCCGGTATGTTATATACATGTATATATACCGTTGGCCATTTAATTTAAACAAGTATACACCCCAGTGCATTGAATTCACCATTCCAAATGCTGCGTTCGATGTACTGTCCTATATTTTTAAAGCGATTTTTCTCATGCCTTTAATGATAAAGTAGAACATGTTAAAATAATATGTCGAATCTTTATAATCTTTATTTGTGTGCTTCTTTTTGTTTCCACAAGATTGGTGCTCGTTTAAATAATTCAAACTTGATGAAATTTTATATGCATCATCTCGATAGGTTGGACATGCTCAACCTTGTCAGATCGTTTGGTCAAATGCGATTTCAGGCAGTTATTGCCCTTCGGTTATTTATATGCAATTTTCGTATCCGAGCGGGATCTCGGATATTCACGATCCGAATTTTTGACGTTTGATATAAGCACCCTAAAAGGGTGGACGTGCGCATCTTTGCCAGGTCGTTTCGCTGGTCCCATGATTGTTCAAAGATTTATTGTCCTTAAATTATTTATTTGTCTTTTTTATCGTTTCCGCGCGGGATCTCAGACACTTAAGCTCCGCCAATTTGCATGCGCGTCGTTGCCGCTGGTCTTAGAAAACATTTATCTCATAACAGTATATAAATTGTTCTCTTTATTTTTTGGTGTACATGCAAATATTATCAGATCGTTCCGATCGGTTTTTCTTGCAGGAGTTATTGCGCCTTGCATAATATTTTACTTTTCATGTTCAATCTCGTACACCTATGGTCCAAATATTACGAAACTTCATATGCTACATGCGCTAAAGTGTTATGTAGTTCCGCTCTAATGAGTTCCGGAAGTCTCTTGAACAATAATAAGTTTTACACAAGCCATACAGGTATCATCGGGGAGCACCCATCAGTTTCACCGATATTCTTGTTTAACTGAGATTTCCTTATTATGCAGTGCTTTATATTGAAACCTACGTATCAAATCGTCTTGACAGAAATATCACTAAAATCTAATTACACCGTATACATATTGCTAAAGATTTGATTTTATTTAACAGTTTGCCAACTTAAAATTTATATTTTATAAAAAACGAAAAAACGAGTGTATTGGACGGTAATGCTGAATTTTAGTAAAAGTGTTTAACTTTTACACACTCAAACGAGCTTAAAATTAAGCTATATGCACACATTAATACAACGTATGGTCATGGGTATAACCCTTAATTGTCCAGAATGGATGAATGTTCACATAACGTGGCTTAATCAATAAATATGATGAGACAAAAACCTTGTATAACATCAAGGGCACAAATCAAGGCTTCCACTCGATTTTTCGTTGAATTAACTATTGACGGGGGAAAGTTTGGAACACTTGTATTTTTGTATTTTCTTGCACGTAATTTAAATAAAAACCAAATTTAAAGGATCAATGCACGACTGGTACTCTTGTCTGTATGTGCTTGTAGGCACGTAGGAGAAGCTGTGGTCTGAATATTAAGGGGAGCTTAAACATGTCTTGAAAAGCACTATTACTTAAAAAAAAAATGCATTCGTCGATTGTTAAGAAATTATGTCAGAGGCTGCCATTATATAGGAGCGCGGATACAGTAGTCATGGGCCGCAAACGTAAACCAGTACGCAACATGTCATGCAGCGTTAGATACTCGGCGCTGGATTACTTAAAATCATAAAAACAAGGTTATTACTACAGTTGAAAAATCCGTTTATATAAAATTTAAAAAAAGACCGACCTCTGTATTGGTGAATTTTCATGCGTAATTATTCTCACGTATTAGAACGGTCTATGTTAGGAGATACATTAACTAGTAACTGTAAACGTACAGATGACTACCCATTTTTGTATAAACAATGCCCAGTATACGAAGTGTCGTATAACATTGGGGAATCTGCTGCTTTCTGCTTTAATTATCAATGAAACGCGATGTAATTACTTAAGTTATTCCTTGAACTTCCATATGAATATGCATTATTTGCCTAAACAATTACCATTACGTGTTTTTCGTATATAATTTGTTGGTTCTAGAAAAGGCATGTTTTTTTTTTNTTTTTTTTTTTTTTTTTTTTTTTTTTTTTTTTGATAGACTGATATAAAGACTCGGCCGCATTTAAAATTAATATTTGAGTTAATTCTATAAAATGCTGAAGTGTTTTAATGAAATAAGGATGTCGCTAGTTTACTGTGTCATTCTTCAATCACAAAAACATAGAAGTGGATGCTCAAAACAAACCTAAAAATGCATAATTTCCTTAACGATCAATTTTCAACATAACCTGTGGCTTTAAATCCATTAATTTTAAGAATGTTACATGACGTTAAAATATTGAAATGAATTGTGAAACTACGTATTTTAAATCACCGCATTCAGCTGGAAATGGCGTGTTTTACATAGACATTCAACGAAACTGTCCTGAGGGCATACTCCTTCCGGAAACTACTTATTGAAAGATAGGTTTAATCTAAGTACATCTATATCTTGTTACATGTCAAGACACACATATGCATGCATACAGTGCACGTTCTAAAGTATGTTTGTTTCTAAAGCATGTATTTATGTCGCGTTATAGATTCAGCAAAGAGAAGGTTCGTGAAATAGTGGACTTTCTTCGCGATTATTAAGAGCCGCTAACAGTCCGTGGAAGAGCAATAACTGTGGAAACTGAAGTTAACTGAAGTTAGTACTCTCGTCCGACTACGGGTTGATCACTTTTATAAATGCACATTTTGTTTTGCATGCTTTCTATAAATATTTTTTCTTATAAGTTGATAACTTTCCTTTAAATAGTTTAAATTGGGATCAATAAGTCAGTTACTGCCTTTGTTTATATTTCGATTGGCATAAAGGCACCAAAAAAATCTCATAACAATGTATATATTTATTTGTCATGCGATTTTTCCATATTCTTCAATATGTTGATATTGCTAACTGTTGTAAAATTTGCCTTGTTTTGCAACTCTGTTATCAAACCCACAACCACAGAATACTGAATTTTGGATATAACAACTGAGTTAGCAGGATATTTTGTTCTTAAACACACGCACGCTACGTATTATAGTAAATTTTCATTTCAAATACTTAAATGTACATGTATATTAAATATCAAATGGTATTCAATTGTTCATGTTTTCCTACAGGCTCTCATCAGATTAAGATTCTTGGCGAACGTGAGCATATATTCAGAGCTTGCTGATTTTCATGGGGTCAGCAGATTATCCGTTTCACGAATTTTACATGCGTTCATGAGTTCAATGTACATGCGTATGATAATCATTTGGTAAATGTATTTATTCATATTTAATGAATACTTAACATTTATCATCAATTCATCCATCATGATTTTAAACTATGATAGTTCTAAATAAATCATATCTTACAATCGTGTGTATATATTGGTAAGAATAATAAACTTTACAACCATGGTTCAATGATCCGGTATCAAACAATTATAGTTAATCTACTTTTTACCTTTTTTTAATTCCCCCATTTGTTTAATTATTTGCATTGATTTGTCAAATGAAAATCAATAATTAATGTTAACTAAATCAAAGTTACCAAAATATAAACAAATGATTTATCAAGTTATTTAAACACACGATACATTTCATAGGTCACTTATTACTTTTTGTAGAAATCGCGCAGAAAAACGTTAGTTATAGTTCATATGTTCAAAGCAATTGCACGACAAGATTACCCCGCCGTTTTTAAGTCTGATAATGGTCCACTCTTCCAAGGGGAAGAACTTGCATTTTGTTTTCAGATTGTTTGTTTAAGCATGTGCTAGTTACTCCCCTTTGGCTCAAGTTAACATCACGTTTGATAGATTCATGGCTACTATCAATAAGGTTGTTCGATATTGCTTACCAATCACACCAAGACATACTAAATAACCTATCAGGACATTGACGAAGTGGTAGATAATCTTATATGGTCAGAGGAGCTTGTCTGATTATGGTCCACTCTAACAAGGGAAAGAAATTACAGAGTTTTGTTCAAAGTGTTTGTTTAAGCGTATTCTAGTAACTTCCCTTGGTCGGAGCTTCGCTCCATGGTTTTCTAATGCACTATAAACCAACTCCTCACATCTCCATTTGAGAAGCCCTTATATAATCCAAATGCTAATAATTTGAATATAAAGGAGTATTCTAGTTTGAAGTGACATATAGGGATATCATCCCTCAATCCTGGTTACCATGTGTTGGTCAAGCAACGTAAGGGGGACAAACTGGATCCGCCGTATGACCCAATTCCTTACTAAGTTATTAAAAAAGCTGAATTATATTTGTTGCAACTCATGATGGTCATACCATTACCAGTAAACTTAAGATTACTACACATGTTAAGCCTATGGTTTACTCTGACCCCAAAACCCCGATGAGTTTGCTCCAAATTGACTTGACCTCTCTCATAAAAAAATCTGTCTTAGTCTTTTATCCTCCTCCATTCGAACAAAAGCAAAGACATTCATGAGCTATATGACTGAAAAAGAGATTCAAAAGACTTATTATGTTGCACTCGATTGAAAGTTTATGTTTAAAAAATATATATTCGTTTATATTTGCATTAATAATACATTTCAATCAGTCATTTTTTAATAACATAAATGTCCCCGTTGTCGTTATTTTGTGTAGGTTATCTATTCGCTCTACATATTAATAATGAATTGCCAAATTCTTTAACATCCAATTAAAATATTTACTGACATCTCATATAACGCCATTACAAACAATCACACATAATTTAAAAAATGTGTATCACATATTTTTTTTTAAAACTCTGAATAATCAGTTTTATTATACAATGCAATTCAGCAATTAATTAATTAATTAATTCTCTCATGTGCAATATTTTATGATAATTGATATACATACGTATATTTAACATTAATTTAGTTGGAATGGTAGAAGCTAGTATGTTGTTTTTGCCAATTACTTCAAACATAAAACAATTATAAATGTATATGAATGNATATATATATCACGCGAAAAAATCAAAATTCAATTTACCTTCTGATCATCCATTCCGTATCTTAGAGACCACCCCACTGGGAACCACTTGAGACAATAAATATATGCACTTAACATGTTCAACATGCTGATAAGGCACGGTGAATTCTTGTTACCGCAGGTTGTTCATCGCTCGTCATCATTATTTACATTAAACATAAGAACACATAAACAAGGCATTATAGCCTTAACTTAATGATATAAGGGGAAAATATGCCCGAATGATTGTTTGGCTGAGTTCGAAACTAGAACTTGTTGGGGTTAACATCTATGTTACTGTTTCGAACTTAAAACAGACCATAACACTGGTTATATAAAAACAAAAACAACAACATATATCGTTGAGCGCAAGTGAACAATCTGATTAATTATTTAAATACATATTAATTATGTTTGCTTAAACAATCAGACATTTAGAGATCGAAATACGGACTTACATATGCGAAGAGAAATTTTTTTTGAGACTTATCGACTGATTGTTTTTATGGAAAAAAAAATGAGTAATGACTAATGCTTGTCTATAGATGCTATTTGTACTCGGTTTACAAATCCATTTCATGTGCTTGACTTTTTTTTTCTTTTTTTTCGCAAAACCATTATTAATCTTTCAATGATCTTTCAATAATACTTTTTCAATAATAAGTCTTTATAAAATGTTAATGTACTTAGGCCATGTTGGCGGTTGTATTTGTCTGATTTCAATTTGCAAGTTGGCAATTTAAGACATGAAGTATACCAAAGTTATATTCAATTATATCATTGAATATCGTTTTTGAATTTCAAAATTAGTTTTACACCAAAAAAAAATAAACATAAACGAATTCACCAATAATACTTTCAATAGAATTGTCAATAAGCAATTGTTACTAAGCATTTAGAAGTTAGAAGCCGGGAATAAGCCCAGCACATATTATTATACACAATCAATAACTCTGTAGTAAAAACAAACACACTGGGTAATTCCGAGCTCGAGAGCCGTGAAAAGTTTACTTAACATTTCTTTATGGATGTTTGATCTGGGACCAAATTTGTGTTAAGGATAACATATGGTATCGGTTTCATTAAGATTGCCCCCTGACCCTAACCCCTTCCCCTCGCCGACCCCAATCATTGTGAGAGATTTTTGTCCAATTTTGTAAACATAATGTATAAAGTCAATAACTACCAGCAGGAGTTTGTTGAAAACAAATCATGTTATTTTCTTGTCAATATCGTCATAGAACATCTGACAGAACGTTTTTTAACACAATCCAATCATCCATGGGACATAGGAATAATGAGCAAAAATTGAGTTGAGGATGTATTCTTTTTATATGAGCGAATGTAATACTATCACAACTGCAGTTGAAACATGATCGTTAAGTTATGTGCGATACATTCAATTATCACGATCTACTCGATTGGCAACATGTCTGATAATATAGAAAACAACAACATGCTATATTTTAGTTTAAGTTGAGTTGTGTTTCTCCAACAGTACTAATTTAAAAATCTCTTACCCCGCTCTGTGCTACATTCAAGCTGATATGCACGTTTGTATGACTAAACAAAACATATGAAGTATAGTCATTTGTACATATTAGCTCACATTTTTTGTGTTTTTGATGATTACAATCTTTAACCATGCAACGGCGAACTCTGCATATTATGTCATCGGCTAAAGAGTTTCCAGTTTATTTGCGACATGTGAACAAAAGAAGACGATATGTAAAATCTCACTTGTGAATAAAAAAATCATATTCCTTATAAAGTACAACGTGGTTAGCTCCAACATGCATACTCAACAGCCTTTTTTAAATCATCGATAATTTATTTGACTCAGATGTAAAAAAAAGTACACTTCTCTGTTTGTTAAGGTGCCTGTGAGGAACGAGACAAGTGTGTGCGTTAATCCATAAAGTCATACTGCATCCGTTTGTTTAGACACTGCACAAAGAAGATTACAATATAACATTTAAGCATTTTATAGTTGTTTTCTAAGTTTTAATTACATAATCATCGTTTGTGGGATTTATCCGACTTGTGGATTTGTTTAATCCAAACACGTGTTGTGCGGGATATCTGTGTCTGTGACACATCTTGTTAACATTGGCATACCGACCTTGTAGTTAACCATTGACACTTTATAAATAGTATGTATTGTATATTTACTTTATAATACAAAAAATTTATAAAAATATATTGTAAAATTCATTCAACGATAAAACACAATAATAATAAATGCAAATTAATACTGCTGACTAGCATTTGTGATATATATGCATATACAGTATTTAACTTGTTTACTTAAGGGGAGATATTGACTATTTTCGTAGTTTTGAAAAAAAAAGCATACAACGCATTCTCTGAAATTATCTAAATGGTACACACATAATTATAAGATTAATAAATTAAAATAAACATTGGCTTTGAATTGTCCGTGATTCCAATCTGACAGAGCAAACTCGAAATCGCTTCGATTATAGCAGTCGGGTTATAGATTTCAAACACTATATTAGCAGTGCGTTTATTTTCTAAATCTGCGCTAAAACATCTAAGTGTTATTTTGCTTGTTAAATTATAAGGTAAACACTATTGTTCAATTATGACCCTTTTTTTCAAACGTTATTTTGCAAACACGTGAACATATCCCTTTTATATTAATATTCGTGAATACATGAAATGAACATTGTATCTTAATTTAAAAATAAATAACAAACATAACAATACAATCTAGACTTAACACAGCTTAATAATAATTTGCATTTGCAAACACAATAATCACACAACATTATAAATATTCACATACAATGTATTATATCAAACTTACTTCTTTCTAGTTGCGCAGTCAAATAATAATTTGTAGACAATCTTAAAATACCACTACACTAACACAACAATATCGCTCCAACGGATATTGAACTTAACAATTCTGAACAGGTTTCTTCATGTTTTTCTAAAGTAAAGAAGTGTTAAACTATCGGACATCCGCGTAAAAAAGATAACATTGAAACTTCAAATAAGAGACACAGGCATTCGATAACATTAATCATAGTCTTATCAAACCAGGGAGAATATTCGATAAATTAAGATAATTATAGAGCTGAATACGGGTTTATTTGAACAGTTTGATAAACGTTTATAGTGGTTGTATAGCGAACTTTATGCCATAGAGTGATGAAATAAACCGAATGATCTTATTTAGCATGCCCTTTTACTCAACAATGTAACCAAGTTTGAGTGATGTTATTAAATAGACTCAGTGATGATATATGCAACTGCAGTACTTTTGTTTTGATCTTTTTATCTTGTTTAAATTATTTTTTACGTATGGATTTTTCTGAGTACATTAACGGGTATGTTGATGTCGAATTTGATGCCAAATCAACGGCTTTTTCCGGTTTAAACCTTTTCTGAAATAAAGATTACGTTAAGTAGCATTCGCACTAGACTGCAGATGTGTGCATTATTTTCCGTCGAATGAACCTGTTCATATTTTATTCAAATGACATTTTTCACAAGGAATGTAATAGAATTAAACACTTTGTAATTAATTTTTCCACAACATCACTAAGGACAATATCGGTTCGTGTATTGATAATCTTTCATCAATATCGATTACTATAAAACAAAATCTTCATGACGTTTTTCATCGATAACTTGCCAAAAAAAATATCTTTTACTTACATGATGTTTAAAAAAAACATTGTTAAATATTTATGTCGTAATGGTCTATACGCAGCAAGCTCGATTTTGATTCGTCGCAGCAAGCTCGATTTTGATTCGTAAGGTCCCCGGTTTAGTTTAAACATATTTATTCAAACAATTAAACATCATTTATATATATAATTGCATACAACATTAAACATATATTCATGTTCGAAAGGATGTTAACGAAAACAAAAGTCTTACATTGGTCTTCTCCTTTGCTATATAAAGAGTTGCATGTTATCGGACATAATTGGCTATATAAGGCAAAATTAACTGTATGCTTGCACAGAAAAGCTCCAATTATAGAGTTTCATTTGCACAATGCAAATATAAGGTTGACATTTTTGAAAATTGAAAGTGATAAAGATAAAGTTAGGAAAGAAAAGAATGAATACGTTTTTGGAGATTTGTTTGGTAGACAGGAACAAAAAGAAGAAGTTTGTGAGTCTTTCTGAAGCATTTTTGCGTATCAAATCGCTTGCTATTTATATCCAATTTGTGAACTGCATCAGCTATTTTAGTATTGGTGATGTAGTCACTAGTTTCGTCTCCATAAAGAAAAGTTTCAATGCATCGGACAGAATACATGGATTATGTGTTAATGAGTTTACCACGAATATGTATATACAGAGTGCATTCAAGAAAGAAGTGTGACGTAGTTTCATGGAGTCCACAGAGACATAGAGGAGATGTAATTATGTTACGTCTAAAGAGATGATCAATTTAGGAGCTACAGTTTGTTCTTAAGCGCGCATGTAACAATTGAGAGCGTCTATCGTGATATGAAAATAAAGGATTAGGAATAGGTCTATCGATGTTAATAAGTATTTTGAAGGAATGGAGCGTTTCAGCTTGTATGATGCTTCCATTCAGATACAGTAGATGGTAAGAAAGAACTTGAATAGAGTGATGTTCGGGCTTGAATTGTTTGTAGATGTGAAGAATCTCTTAGAGAGTAATTGTTGCGTGAACCAACTGTTGGAGGCAAGAGATGTTGAATGTAGTTTGGGACATATGTGGAATTCATGTATACATTAATATTAATTTGTGTTCGCGACTCCGTTGGCTGATGGTTTCCCACCCTAGCTCATTTAAAAGATTTTTTCAAGTTCATCTTTTCATATTGTGTACAATTATCAAAACCAGTGTCTGAATATTCAAGATTTTGTCTTACAAAAGAAAAGTTTATTTTCTCGAGCATTTTTCTACCAATAATTGTTTTTAATCGACGCATAATATGGACTCGTTTCCATGCTTTTTCCTTTACGTACGATATATGTGTATGCCAAGTACAGTTAGTTGACATAAATACACGTAAATGTTTATAGACATCAACAATCGGTATATTAACATTCTGCAAAGTCAATGACAGGTGAGATGGTTTATTTATTTACTATATATTACCATCGATTCGAATTTTGAGGGGTTAAAGCTTACTAACCATCTATCCGCCCACCTAGAGATTTGATTAATATCTGTTTGCAAAACGGCTGCAGTTTTGTTTGGTGAGTTTACGACCATAAAAAGACTGGTAAACAAATGAATGTGAGCTTGTATATCAGTAATAATATAATTTATATACACTAGGAACATGAGCGGGCCTAGAATAGAGCCTTGAAGGAGACCGGCAAGAATATCAATAAGATTGGAATGCGCTCCTGGTAAGGCTACTTTTTGTTTGCGATCAGAAAGATAGTTAGACAAAAAAAAAATAATACATTTCCTCCGATGCCTGCTTGTTGCAGTTGAAATAATACACCTTTTTGTCAGACTTTATCAAAAGCTTTGAATATATAAACGAAATACAACTCTGACCTATAAGCCAGTGTCTAGGGCTCTGCAAAATGTATTGTACATATATGTGAGTTGATTTACAGTCGAATTACCAGGCAAGCAACCAGATTGAGTGGGCGAAAAGACTGAATTTGCATTCAGAAAGTAAAACATGTGTTTGTGTTATATTCTCTCAAAGACCTTCGCAGTTGTATTAAGGAGCGATATAGGTCGATAATTAGACGTTAAAGCTCGATTATCCTTTCATAAAACCCGGCACTTATTTGCAATTTCCCAACAAGAAGGCAGTTAGCAGGAACGTAGACAAAAGTTAAACAAATCTCCAAACGGATAACTTGAATGATACATTGCCTCTGTTAGCATTCGATTGTATATTCCATCAGGACCGGAAGCTTTTCCAACCTTAAGAGATGATATTGAGTCAATGATAACCGGTACCTCATTTGCGATATGAATTGAATGAAGAATGTTATCGTTTGCGTTGTGCATACATAGGAGATCGTTATTTCTTTCGTCAATGAAGCACTGGCTTGCAAAATACTTGTTTAACATATCAGCTTAACATGTGTCATTCGCTAAAAAGGTACTTGTTTGATCATCGTAAAGAGGATGAATTGAGTGGTTTGCGCAAGCTGGGATAAATTTTCAAAGCGTCTTCCACAAGTATTTATCGCAAAGTTCAAAAGACTAAGTTTTATTCGCAATATTGCTGAAATGATTGATTTTTGAATAACGTAAAAGTAAAACAACCTCATTTCTTGGACGATTAAAATTTGACCAGTGATAATCAGTATTTCGATTGTTTGGCTTTTTGGTATAGACGTTTTCGTTGCCGATTTTTTTTCTTTATGATATTGCTAATCCATGGAAGATCAAGAGAGCTTATACAGACATTTTCGTTAGGAATACAATTGCTTGCAATGTGTGCTATTGGTTTGGTAATATGTTCAGGGTATATATCCATATTTCCGGATTTAAGTAGATCCCAACGAGTGTCTGTCAATAATTGTCGTAATTTGTAACAATCCCCAATGTCGTAGCGCCAGATATGTCGAAAACACTTTTGCGTTTGACTTTTGTAAATTTCAATTCAACAAAAACTGGGCAGTGATACCGAATATTTTGATCTTTAAGGTCTTCACCTATTCCAGAGAGTAAAACAGTATTCTCATTACTTTCAGAGATTAAGTCAATTATGAAACATGATTGCTCAGTATAATGTGTTGGTTCATAGATATGTTGCGTTTGCTCATCTTGGAGACATAATTCGTTAATTTGTATTGCCGATGTTTCGACGAGAGCATTTATATAAAAATCCCCTGTAATAATAATATCGTTTATTCGTGTTTCTCTTGCTAGACCTTTTAGAATCTTCAATGGAATTCATGTATAATCTTTCCGCACTAAGTGGTCTGTACAAATAAACGCCAATAGAATAGACTTATTGTTTTAGGGAAATACTTCGATCCATATGCATTCTAAGTTATTAATTCAAGATCATGTCACTCTATGTTTAAAAGAAATATTTTCATTGACGTATATTACAACGCCACCATGTGAGTCTGGACAACCCTTGCAAATATGCTGGATGGAGCCGTCGAAGAGGAGATCAGTAGATGAAATAGAATCATTTAACCATGTTTCAGTAAAGTCAATTGTGTCAAAGTCACATAGACCTGTGTAAAGAAAATCTATGTTTTTGCAGCAGACTTAAATATTGTAATGTTCAAATCTTAAGTGGTTTGTTGCTGAAGAGTTGTGAAAGGATGATGAAGAGTTTGAATCAGTGTTAAAAGATGGATCAGACAAAGTAGGTCCTGAAAATGAATGTAAATCACCTGATTGTAATAAGACTATAGGGACCAAAAGCCTGCTGCAACAAAAAAGAAGCACTTGAAAAGATATGTGAGAAAACGAATATCAGTATGTATTCTTTCCTCTAACAAAATGCGTTTACATGGGTGTTCGATACTTATTGATATAATCATTGATTTGTAAATATTAATTTGTAAAGAAACGAGGACGATAACATTAAGCCATAAGTCACATGCAATTAATAAGTGTAGCAGTACTGGACGATACGCTCCAAGGAATAAGAGATAGGACATAAACGCTGACATGACACATGTGTTGCATTTGACCATACGTGTATATTTAGCTGATGTTACGATTCGATTATGCCGGTTGCTACAGAACTGCATCAGATATGAATTGAAGATAGGAGATAGATTAGAAAATAGAAATACAAAAGGGCAAAGAAAGGATAATGATATGTTAGGTAACATTGTCGTGATACTTAATATTGTGTTGGGTGTATTAATGGGAACATGAAAAAAATAAGGAATAGAATTTAACTACGAGAAAATATAGTTTAAAATAATTAACTTGAAAAAAATAATAAAGAATGTGTGCTCCCAATTCTTAGAAAGTGACTGCATAACAATCATAGTTTACAAAACCGTACACGCTAACATATATAACGATGGAATATTAAGAAGGATATTAAGCATAGTGTGGAAAGATAGGTATACAAAATAACAGGTCTACTTTATAGATTAAACAGTACAGTAGCAACTAAACTGACATCTACTCCAACGAAAACACAACAACACGTATGCAAAAGCGCAGGCCCGTACACACAATACAATGTTAAATAAGTAAAGTTGCATCATTGCACAAGTCTATTCAATCAGAGACTTATGCGGTGCAGTTCATTTTAATAAGTATTGGTCATTTAGCATACAGTGCATTAATAATGAAACAACAATTATTACACTATAAAGAGAGTCTAAGCAAAAACGAAAAGTTAGAGTCACAGATTGTAATTAACACTTTGACACGCAATAAAAAAAAAACACACACACACACATGTAATTGATCAAGAAATATAAAGTTGTCATCAGTAGAAATTGCAATTTGAGTTGTCAATTAATCAAGCCTGAATCTACACATTGTAGTGTTACCCAGTTTTGACACTCCGTGCATAACTTAATATAAACAACCAAGAGACCAACATTAGAATAGAAGCCAATGATTTAAACTTTAAAATAATAGTACGTAGAAGCCAGTATATATTGAAAGTATTATATTAAAGGATGTAGTACTATGTAAGTTTTAATGACCATACTAGATACAGTATGTGGTTTACTTCACCGTATTCGAGCAAAAACAGCCACGTGTTTATTTATCAATGTAATGCGCCTTTAATTTACTAGCAATAAACAGTATACTATTATTATGTCTACAATTTACATAGGATAGAAAGGCATTTATTTTTATGTATGCAATATACATCAGAAGCAATGGCAAACATGACAATATGTTATTAAGAAGCAAATGGAAATGTTTAAGTCAAAGGCAAAATTGTATATGTATATTTAATATGCTGCACACGCATATTTTCAATGACTACCATTTCAATTCGTATCAAGTGTACTTTTCCTTATTTACAAATCAGCGTTGGTTTAATTATAAGCATACGGTGTCATGAGATAACGAGATTCACAACTGCAGTCACGAAGACGCAAGGCAAGAAATTGAAGCAAAAACTACAGGAAATCGTGATCTCCGTGCATCAAATGAAGATCAATTGGAGAGACAATAACAGCACCATATAATGATAAGCTGAACTTATGACCCACACAAGTTATTCACTTTTGCTGAGATGTACATAGTACATATGTATCATAAATTTTACGCAAATATTTCCACTTCAGGAAATAATAAGTTTAAATATTTTTTTTTAAACTCAGGTATATTTGCCTTAGGCGCTTGTTAACAAATTGTTCAGGGTTTGTTTAATGAAAGGCAAGCGGTGGCACATGATAACGGGACTTGCTATCTTAATCCAATAATCAATTGATTAATACATAAACACACAAATGAAACAAACTTGATCTACGTGCATACAAAAGGCTCAACAACGGATTTAATATATTGAATATATACTGATAACAAAGAACACCCCCTGACCGTCGATAATCCAAAATGAGTTGGATAATTCAAACTGAAGAAAACAAATGTCGGCAGAAACTGAAACTGAAAGGTAGGTGATTATTTTATCATTTCTGCTAATTTAGTAACTATAAGGTCGTAATTGTTCTACACATGTGATAATGAATATCTGACACACAAATGCGTTTTGAGATTTGCAATGTTTTAACAGTTTTCTAGTAAAAAACGATACATTTTTCTTCGAAAAATACTAATTTTATGAAATGCGACTTATGTGTTGCATTATTCACACGTTAATTGACGCAATAGCGAACGAAACTGTAAGACAAAGCAGGCGCTAAACAATCACAACAAGGACTCTGTACTATACTAACATCTGTAGTTTTCCATTATCGTCTGTTTTACCTGATAAGAAAAAAAATCATTTTTTGTATGATGATTGTTTAACAATGTGCTGAAATGATTTTGTTGTCAGCAATTAAATAAATCTTGAAATATTTTACAAGAGTGTTTATTTTACATAGATCTTTATATAAAGACACCTTGCAGTTTGGTCATTATCCATCGACTTCCTAATGTTAATTTGGAATTATCCATACACTAGTTAGGTCATTATCCAAATTGTATATTCTTGTCCCAAACAAATACGAATATATTGCGTTTTCAAGCATTTACGCCAATCAAATTGTTTACATACAGATATGAAAGGTTAATACAAGTCCAAGCATTAAAACATTAAAAACATTCGATAATAATTGTTTTTGGCCTAAAACGTTCGACAATTTCATTAATTTTTTTCCAGATTTTCAAACATATTCATTTTTTTTCGACGTAATTGTTTTTGATTGTTATGGTTTTTTAAGCGCATTGTATCCGGCGAATAACATTTTATAAAAAAGAAACGTTTATTATGTCACAACTTACCTTAAATAAGCGTGTTCTTATAAATAAATGACTGGAGTCTTTATTTATGTCGCCAATTTTTTCTTCAGTTTGAATTTTCCTACTCAGTTTGGATTATCGACGTTCAGGGGATGAAGAATGGCACTTTATTTACATGTTTTTGTATTTATCCAATTCCGATTCACATCCAATGCGTTTGATGGTTGATTCCCTATGTTCAGTTTCCCTGATCAGTATATTGCCATCCGCTGACCAGGCACTTTCATTGTTTTAGACTTCGCCAGTCAACGTGCGACGAAAAGCAGCAGCGAACGGTGGTGTGTTAGGTCTTCGTTAATGAAGATTTCGTCATGCCCGCTGCGTGACTTTAGTTCACGTCGTTTGNTTGAAGTGAATCGGTGTAGAAATGAAGAAGTTAATGTAAAATAACCTAAAAAAATGAGTGAAAATCTCTGACCCGGCCCCACCCCAACCCCCATTACTTTTTACCCTGGGGTCAGATCAAAATTCCAAATAGTGCAGGGTCGCACATATGCTCATAGCTACCATGTGTGTAAGTTTCAAGGTTCTAGTGCATATAGTGTAGGAGGAGATAGTGGCCAGGACGGACGGACGGACAGACGGACGGACGGACGGCGGAGATAACCACAATATCCCCACGCTTTTCAAAAAGCGTGGGGATAATTACTTCGTCATCCGTGCATTCATTTGAATCTGAGCTTTCCGTGACCTCAAAGATTTGAACATTAATACGCCTGCTGTATTGCTCGCCGGCATCCAACATGGGTTAATTTATAAATGAGATGAAGGGTAAAACTTGAAATAAACCCGTCGATAATGAATTGGTTGATGACGTTCTATTGCAATCGTGATACATCGACTATCTTCGGACTCCTCCACAAGATATGAAATAAATCGTCTGCTGATCCAGAGTGTTTCTATTGGTTAATTTATAAATGAGATGCAGGGTTAAACTTAAAATAAACGCGTCGATAATGAATTTGTAGCTGACGCACAATTGTTTAATTGATGAATGAGATGGAGGGTTTAAACTTGTATTCGTGAAGATAGGCCTATCGCGGTACATGTATGTAATTGTTGACACAACGCCTATCTTTTGAATAAAATGGGTTAACTGTTGAAAAATCCCATTATATATAAAACTTGCAAAATGTGTTTACTTGATCAAGTGTAACTATGTTGTTTGCATATTGATCTTAAAGTTTAAATTGATTGTGTTGTAAACTGCATTATAAGTGTAAACTCAAACTTTGATATTATTATCCATTTGTAATGACACTAGCAAATATTACATAAATCGGTGTTATCTTGTTTGAATAATGTAACCATAGTTAAAGTTTTGTTGTTAATCAGAATATTTTTCGTTTAAGAATCAGTTAATAGTATTGTGATATATATCGATCCGTTATTAATTAAAGTACAAAAACATAAAAAGGTTTAAGGAAGTATTATATTAATTCAGTTTGTTTAATAATTGTAATAATATAGTGAAAACACATTACATATGGTAATTTGAGTATATGAATATAAATGTCTCTGTAAAGTGTGTGTATATACATATATTATGAGATGAATAAAATCATTTAAACAGGATTTTAAAAAAAAGAGTTGACTTCAAATGTTTTAAGCTTTAATGGTTAAGATATTTCTATTAATCTAGGTCCAAATGCCTGTATATGTTGTTTTGTTTTGTATTGTTTAGGCACTTGAACACTGTCTTAAATAAAACACTAAATAAAAAATCCATCTCGTGATAATGATCCTAATTTATGTTTCATTATTACTACATACCAATATTTAACAAAACATTGTTCATGTATATATTGCAGATCTCCTGAAATTAGCAAAGTTGCTTGTCGGTATGACGGTAACACAGTCAGTTTCGCAGGCGGTGGAATTGTTAATATTCCCGAAGGTACACTTATATGAACCAAAGCAGTTTTTGTATACACATGCAATTTGTTTCTATGTTCTTTGTCATTATAAATGCAAATTCTACTCATTAAAGAACTATTCGATTAGTATCAAATTTTCAACATAAATGTTTTTCTTTGTTTGTATGTTGAGTTCCATATCTCAACCTACTTACACCTAAACGTTTAACACCGTATAAACCATTCAGTTCGTGGATGTATTCTGCGAGTATGTGTAAACGTTGTACATAATGTGCATCATGTCTGCAATTTTTATGAAAACGACATAAACGATATGACGTTTATTGATCGCCGATAGATAAACTTATTTATATAACTATGTCATAAGGGTATTAACCACGTTTACATACACTGTTATATTACTGATATATTTGTATTCATATGTTTTGAGAATCTGCGACAATACAGTTATTGGCAATTTGTAAATCTGTGAAAACGAAATCTTTAAACATGAAAATAATGAGTGTGTGTTTATTTTTAGGATGTGTTCCAGTTAAAATATTGTTCAGCGCCACTTCCATAGGTATGTCAATTATAGGAGACATAAGATCACGGCTATCGCACGCATTACTGATACCATCTCGGCACGTGCAGGTTCTTGAAATCGATCGAGAACCAGTGTCTGTAATCTTCTCCATACCCGAGTTCTACCGTGAATTGGCTAGTGATGAGAACTAAGTGTTCCGACTCAGAGAATCCTATATAGTGGGTGCAGAAATGAATATTTGCCCAGTTAAAACAATACTAGGTGACAACTATTTAATACAATTAAAATTCCGTTGAACAATTTGAATAAATACATTTTAGCCGTATGTGTCGAAATTTCGCCTATCTGCTAAAAACACTTGTAGAATTTAAAAGCAAAAAAGTGTACAAAAACAACAATTCTAACAAAACAAAATACTATTAATTCGATCGTGATTATTTTGTTAACATTTGTTTATTTTGACATTTAGATTCTACCAGCCTTATAAGGGGTGAATTATCTGCTCCTTCTCACATCAACGAACGCAGCTTCCAGTATGCTAATGTAGTGGCTGAGGTGCAAAAAGAGGTTGAAGGTCTTACACAGGCGTTGAAGGAAGCGCGTGAGGAGAACGTGAAACTGCAGAGAAAGCTGCAGACCAGCTTGAGCAAGCAGAAAGCGTTTGCCAAACTGCACGAAAGCTCAGGTATGTCTACTACCCTCTGGAAAATAACTGGACAATAAGATGATAGCAACGACAGACCGATGTACCCTCCAAAGAAAAGCCAATACGAAATCATGAAAGAAACTATGCACGCAAAAATACGTCGAGTGTATCCACAAATCGAATACATGCCGGTGAATTATCCCAAAATTGGTATCGTGAATCTTCAAACTTAAAGGCTTCATAATTGCAATTGCATGACTCATGCGTGTTTCAAAACCACGCGCAAATTTAAATGTTGTATTGTGGTAAATATAATGATGTTACCCGCAACAATAAGACACATGAATTTTAAATGATTCTGATAATTTATTCAATATTTGAATGTCATTGATTGATAAAAAAATCATGTTTGAATGGGTCGTTATATAAATATGATACGCCATAGAGGTTGATTCAATGTATTATCAACCCGCGAATTGTAATGTCAAACCGAGGTGTGTGATTTTTTATTACACCGAACAATAAAAGGTCAATTATAGATCCAAACAAATGACCTTATGTTTTGTTAGGTTTATGTTAGACTTGTCAGATATCAATATGACGTGATCCATATAGTAGGAGTTTCTACAGTGCATTAATATATATATCGTTAAATAATAGGGTGGTATATAAGTGATATATTGTTCAAACAGCAATTATATAAAATAGAAAGCATGTATTCAATTAGGAGTAAAATCAATTGAGTAATTAACAAGTATGGAGGACATGGTTTCTTTCCTGAGATTCATCACCTACCTACCTTTACAAATTCGTTTAGAGCATGATAATCATATACGAGATATAACATGCTTAATACGTTATTAACAATATAACAAATACTAGGAATACAACAAATACACCAAACAACATGAAAGCATCTATCAATACAGGTCGTCATATGACGTACAAAAACAGTAATAACAAGGTATAGATTATTACAATTAACAAAATCGTATAACATGTAATACAATTATTTAAACGGTTTGTTGGTGAAACCTTAAATAATTGTCATACTCTTCAATATAAAACTCAGTGATGACATGTAACCCTTGTATATATTACATAATATGGATAACTCATTATAAATATACAATTTCTAACTAGCATTAATCAGATTTAAAGAGAATTTCTAAGCTTATCAATATAACGAAAATAAGAACATTTATGTTTTCCACAATATGATTGAATGAAATGTATTATCAATGCAGAAAAAAGCATTAATTTCCTTTTTTAAGCATACACTCTCACTCTAGTGCAACATTATATCAGTTTTAAATCACTGAATCGATGTTGCAAGCATGTATCTCAATATTGTCTTCGTCTTTGTTGGAATTGAGGAGGAGAAGAGACTAAGACAGGTCGATTTAGAGCAAACTCAGAGGGGTTCTGAGGTCAGGGTAAACCAAAAGCTCAACATTTGTACTGATCTTAAGTTTAGGATCGTCCAAAACAAGGAGCCCTCACATTTACAGGCGTGAACTGAGAATAGTTACCGGAAATGTTATGACCATCATGACTTGCAACAACCAGATGTCAGCTTTTTAATAAATGAGTATGGACCTGGGACATACAGCGTAGTTTGTCCACCTTACGTTGTTTGACCAACGCATGGTGACCAGGGCTTAGGGTTGATATGCCTATATTCCGATTTGAACTGGAGTACTCCTTCATATTCAAATAAATAACATTTGGATTCTGTAAGGGCTTCACAAATTAAGCTTTTAGGTGCATTGTGAGGAGTTACTATATAGTGCATAAGAACACCATAGAGCACGATCATCTCTATTGAGAGTAGACGGAATGTTTACTTTAGGCCGAAGGGGAGTTACTAGCATAGGCTTAAACAAACAATCTGAACACAAATCTGCATGGTCTTTCCCTTGGAAGAGTTGACCATTATTAGACTTATAAACAGCGCGGTAATAGTGTCGTGCGAAAATTTATATTTAGTCCAGAAAATGATGCTTGACATGAACCCATGATCATATATTATTCTCTACCACTTCGTCAACGCCCGGGATCCAAACGTTTGCCCTGATAGGTATCTTAGTATGCCTTTGGTGTTATTGGTGAGCAATATCGACCACGCGCTTTTGTGAAGAAGAAGGCATAATGATCCGATCGTCTGGCAAACGACCCCATCGACGAACACAACCGTCCCTGAAACAATCAAAAGACACAATTCAAAAAGATCAATCCATTTGGATTGAACAGCCGACAGGACTCTTTGAAGCAAATATTGTGACAGGGTGCACTACTGATATCATCACAGGTCATTGGCCACTGGACAATGAATGCAACATGAGCTTCGGAATCATTATCAATTTTTGGTTGGATATAGTGATATTAAAAGCAATTAGGAAAGTATGACTAGGTAGACATGTGTATCTCAAGACGGACTGCAAAATGTCTGCAGGGCTTTGGTTTTGGAGTAACAGACACTTGCCTTCACATGTTATCGGTCAGCTGAAACACCTACGTTACTCAAAACATGACCAACGAAATTGACCTTATAAACCTGCAAGACTACTCCTGTATTTTCCCGATCATGCCATCAAAGAAAGTCAAATACTGATCAACAATAGAGGAATTTTGTAAATTGTATCTGCCCTGATGATCTTGAACATTTAAAGGTGTAGATGAACCATTAACAAGAATCGATGATACTCGTTTGTGAAGAGCAATATCATGAAAGACTGTTTAAACACCTACAAGCAACATGTTTGCACTTGCAATACAAATTGTACATAATGAGCAAATGTCTCCTGTTGATAATCTGCTGGATCTCTTGTGGCTCACAAACCGACCAATCGTCTCAAAAAGGTTCAGTTTATTGTTGCTTGCCGGTCGCTGGAAACCTAGAGTTTACCTTCCACTATAGGGACGTCATATTAAAATTATGATACTATTACAATAACGCACACTTCATTCATCCAGGATGATATGTATCCACTACAAATGTTATCGTGATGCGATCCTTACCCACCCTTAGTGGGATTCGAACTATATCGATAAAGCCGATGTCAATAGAAGAACTTCATGTACATTTCGCTCATACATATATGCTCTTGCAAATTCTGATTTTCCCGCACCCATTAAAAGTGGCCCTCTGACAACTTGTCATTCTTATACAAATAATTATCTTATTTAGAGTGAACATGAATAAGACAACTATGTATAATACTATTTAATAATACGTATTTAAAGAGTATCGTAATTATGGATATATAATACTAAATTACACGTCTATATTAAAAGTCTTTAATGTTTTTAACCCATGGTTATTTACTTATTGTTTGGATACGGTTTTGAGAGTGATTTCTTGAAAACTTCAAATGTATTGATAGGCAAGCTTTTTTTATGAACCGTCGTCGCTTACTAAAGCAATTGGGGACTTGCCAAATTGCTGCTTACGACAATTCCTTATTCATCTTTTCACCTAACATCACTGCCACCTTGATCCTGACTTTATACGGGATAATTTAAATTGGCTTTTTATTGGTTAACTAGATTTTGTTGTTTCCTCTATCCCCAACAGTGCTTACTTCAACACTCACGTTTCGTTTATCAAGATTCCTAACAAACCAAACTTCTCAATAAACCCATAAAAAAACTCAAGTGATGTCTTTTCACAAAATACCCATAAAATTGTTTTGTGCATTACGTATTCCCACAAACTTGATTCTAGACGATAACGAATACAGCAACTAAGTGTAGAATATAACAACCTCGCCGTCACGTCAATAAATCTGTCAACGAATCTGTTTCCTTTTTTCCATAACTTGATCAAACTATGCTTAAATTCTTGACACAAGGCACATACCAGTTAAAGCTCTGTCCGTCTTATATTCAAAATATATATGGGCTATGAATACATAATCGATGTGTTCAGAGAAACGTGTTATTTCATTCGTTTCCGTCTTCAAAGCTTTGATATTTCCTCAAAGACGTATCAGGTCTGTATTCAATATGACTCAGACCATGTTAAAGCATGGTATTGTTAATGCCGGGCAGGTGCGCGTTCTGTCGCACGTGTTCGCACGTGGCATCTGCCATTTGGTATTTGTCTGGTTTATCCCGCCCAATAAACGATTGTTGCATTCCAGACTGGAGAAAATATGTTGATGACGTTTCTCATGTGACACAAACTGTGTTCCGACTCCGAGTCCGATGTTAGTACTGTTGAAGAGTAAGTAAGTCTCAAGACTTTGAAATATTCATAACGGAACATCAATGACTTAAGTCTTATTTACTCCCCAATATGAAGGTATTTTCTACTGGTGATACTGTCTCATTTTGTTAAATGCATATTTCGACTTTCAACACTTAATTGTTTCAGCAGTAGGGAAATATTGTATAAAGTTGTTTATATATTATTATGNACAAGTATATGTATATATATAACTTTTAACTGATTGCGTTGTAACAATTTAATAATAATGCATTACACATAAAATATACGTTTGCAAACAAATGAAATATATATATTTCCAATGCCATGTTTAAAATATTTATATTTTTATTATTATCATATATTTTGAACATGAAAACGTGCGACAGATAGTCAAAAATGACAAACACACTTATAATTTTGCATTATTTTATGTATTACATAGATTTACAAAACATAACATGCCATATGCAATGTTAGTTATATCAGATGTATAAATTGCACGATAATTAACGACAAATATGTTAGCGATGTAAGCAATACGCATGGCGTTTTACATGTATTACAAAAATGAAACACCAAAATGACATAACATTAATTGACATTACATTTATAATTATACATATATTCCATAAATAAACATCAATTACCAGATAACAACTGTTTACGCATTTAAACACAATGTATCTTAAAATGCAATACACTATATATCAGCATGTTTTTGTTAAAGCCCCATTAACACTTAAAATCAACGAATATTTCTTTAAATATTTCGTAAGGTAAGGTTAACCCATTTATAAACAGTGTTCCTTATAGCAAAAGCAAAAAGTTCAACGCTAGATGTGGTCTGGTAACACAGATTTAACAAGATACAAAATGGTCTTTTTTTAATGTGTGTACGATATATTCCAGTTTAATTTACCGCAACGATATATTTTCATACCACAAACTAACACTAACATGGTACATGAACATGTGTCGAATATATTGTACGACAACAAATAAAAAAGAGCATTTTGTAAGAGTATTATTCTGTGACAAATGCAGTTGTGTGTGTTTGTAAACTCAGATCTATATCCCTACTAGTCTTTACATGATTTCGAAATGAACAAAACATGTGTCTGAGTGTGGTGCGAAACTTTTTACCAGTCAAAATGTAAACAAAAAAATTGATCCAGTTCTGAATATCCGTAATTGCGAATGCTAGATGGGTGAAGATGAAATAGTTCATGTAGTCATGAGGACTGTAAGCTAGTATAACTAGTGGGTCTGGGTATAGCGAAAACCATATTAGAGCTAAACAATAAGGGATTCGAAGTACGACAAACGTGATAGATGTAGCTATTAATATGATTGTTAATTTTGTCTGCTCTAGCTTTTTCTTGTCAATAACATTCTTGTTCGATGTCATTTTGAGTCGTTCTTTTGTTTGCTTTGCAATTCGAAATATAATAGCGATGTTGCATGTAAATACAACGACAAGCGGCAGTAATACATAGCTAATAATTTCAATAAAGGTCCAAATTTCATAAAAAAGCATTGAATATTCGCATATTATTCTGGTTGCATTTCTATTTTGAATCCACATTGCATGTATTGTCATTTCCGTTACGTAAGGTATTGTCCACAGTTAGCTCCATAATAACAGAATACCAAGAAAGCATTTTACTCGTTTCAATGTAAACCACACATTAAACTTCAGTGGGAACAGTACAGCACACATCCGTTCAACAGTCCAACATGTTAGAATATAATTAGAGAACACCACGAATGTACTATTCCAAACGTTGACCATACCACACATATCATAATTCCAATCAATTTCCAAATTGTCAAGATAATAGTAGGTGAATCTCAAAAGAACAACGAACATGTCACTAATGCTTAAACAAACTATATACAGTTCTGTAGTTTTGAAAGATTTCATGTTATACACTAGTAATATTGTCATCGGATTTGTAAAAACTCCAGGTATATTTGAAACATAAATGGTGAAGTTTGTAATAAACATATAAACTTTCAGCTCATACATATTATCTTGTGAAGACAATAACCCTTCTTGGTGCGAATTATTTGTACAAATCAACACCGAGCAGTTTGTTGAAATATGTTCACATGGACATCTGTGGAATGTATCGTTGTTATTTTCCGTATTGTTAGTTTGTATTTTGGTAAATGGTATTGTCGTTTGAACACTGTCCTGGATTGGCGATGCTTTCTCAATATCATTCGAACTTCCCCCAGATAAGTGTGGACAAATTAGTGAAAGCACTATGATGGACTTTAAATATGACGTTACACCCGTTACACCCATTTCTGAAATGATACAAATAAGACACTAAAAACGTATAATATCCAAATGTACGATAAACGAAAATTGACACTCATATTCCAGAGAAGTTTACAAAGTGAAATATGCATGTAATAAGCGTGTATACCGTCTTATGTACGCTATTTGTCCCTGCATACGCATTACAGTTATCAGGTCAATGTATTTACACGTCACCATATATAATACAAAGCCACTCTATAATCCACAAAGTTATACAGATTGTCAATAAGAAGTCATTTTTTAAGAAAATAAATTCACAAAATAGTGCCTGTTATAATTTAAATCAATTTCTTAATAATTTGAAAAAGATATTCAACTTGTTGTTATGTTGTAATACTCTTTTTACCGCACAATATGACAATATTATAACAGAATCCTATAACTGATTTAACTAATAATTGTTTTTGCTGAACAAATAAGCAATACAAAACGCCCGATCCTGACCGAAGTTTTGTAAAACAATATTTTTTGCATTTAAATCGAAACAAAAATATTAGAACATGTTCGAATTGAAAATGATAACCAATTCACGATTGTTAATTTGCATATAATTCTGGTGCGCTACTATAAACCCTCGGGTATAGCAAACATTTGTGTTCATTGTTCTATAAGCACAGCTCCATAACAAGGGTATAGTATGGTTCACTATAAAACAAAAAGCGTATGCACATGTTTAAAGATATATATATATATATAAAATATGATTTAATCAAATTCGTCGATTGAATGTATACAATCTAACTTTATACCTGAACATTGATTCATACATTACGAAAAAGTACTGTTAACCATGATCTTTACCGTGTGAAACACGGAACAGTTACAAATCATTAGACTTTTAAGCACCACGATTGGTTAATAATATCAGTAAGATTAAAAAGCTAAAATAAATGTATTGTATTGAACGAAATAACTGATCAAGTTGTAATTGATGCAAATATCGTCAAAAATCTACGAATGTTAAAAGGTGTACCTATATTCAATAATCCATTCGGCATATATTCCATGAAGAATGCTCTGTATTAATTTAATGTAAATATTAAGTAATACTTTTACTCTATACAATCGTCTATGGTCAATGCAACATGTAAGTTGTGTCTATGATAACATAGACACATTACACAGGAACACAATGGTTTGATATATATTCAACTGTATTAATTGTGTTGCATAAAAATGGAAGTAGGCTACATATGTATGATGGTTTGGCATACACATGGAAAAATGCCCGCCCCCTCCCCCAAACTGCCATTCCGCATTATCTAAATCCCTATGATTTTATTAACAGAGGATAAGCACAGTCAAGGGTTAAATATAAATAATTTGCCCATCGAACTTAAGAGCAACTTTAGAATGCGGTGTAACAAGGGAAAAATACTCGTTAATGTGTTGTGGTTTTTAATTTCTTAATGTCACACAATATAAAAAATAATTGGTAATAAATTATTGTACGAGCAATTAAATGTATTAAAATATAAAAAGTCCACATTATTGCAGCTTTTCTGTTCCCTTAATGTGTAATGGTACTATGCTGATTAAGCGAGCCGTGTTGATCTATAAGAAGGGCTAAGTTACAAAAATAATATTCCTGCACTACGTTTAAGAACATTAATTTACATGTATGTCAAATATTAAAAAAATCGACATTAAAATAAAAATACTCCTAAGAATAAGGACATTTTTACATGCGTTAATATTAAGAGTTTTTTTTAAATCTAAGCACACATACATATAACTATGTTTTCGCATCCTTAAAATTAGTATTTGTTTTATTTGTATTGAACAATTCATTTGTACATATTTCATTGTTAATTATATTAAAAACAACTTACCCGATAACTTATCCTTCAGCGCTTCCACAGAGAATGGTTAAAACGTTAGAATGCATTCTCTTTATATCTTAATGAGATAAATCGATTGATGAATATCGACATAACACACGATGACGTATTTATGTTCTGATTAACATTATAAACATGACGATGCTACTGTCGGCACGCAAAAGGGCTAAGGTGCACACGAACAGGCTCTCGGGTGTATACATTTAGATTCTAATGTGCTAACGTTAATGCACTACACTGCTAAATTATATGCACGCAAGTGTGTGTTCAATAGCTAATGTCGCATGTAAATTCACCGAAGTATGTTAAAAAATATTCACATACAGTTGACAAATTACGTACATTACACTATATATTGACATGACTGATGGTCATTTATCGAAAGGCAATTCTTCGATGATCATATAAAAGATGTGCGTGAGTCAAATTACAAATATGAACATGGAATTAAACTCAATAACAAATCAAGATGTTTTCTCAAATATAACGGTTCATAGTGACTTTAAAAATAACATGAGAGTAAAGCGATATTTATAATGAAAAAAGCACTTGTTCCTAATACATATTTTGACTTGAAATAAACTCAATCAATTATATAAATCATAACAAAATAATTGAAATAATTCACGTTTCTTTATTTCTTCTATTTATAGCTCCTGCATTGGTCGTATTTCTTCTTTGAACGATTTGATTTTATAGGGGGAATAACTCTTGCATTGCAATTGTTGTTTCTTGTCTTGTCTTGATTCGTCAATCTCTGTTAAGTTGGGAGAAAATACAAGTGGCTAAATTTCTTGGCTAAAATGAACTACTCGTCTTCAAATCTAAATTATTGCAGGCTTGAAAAATCGATTAACTTCTTATGTACTTATACACAGATGTAAAATTATTTTGTTAGAGAGTGTTGTGAACTGTATGAGTATACCGCATGACGACTTCTTTGAACAGTCAAAAATGTTTTGAAAAACGAAGTCAATAAAACATATTAAACTTTTTTCGTCAAAAGGACATTTGAGAAATTTAAGAAATACTTTGTCCAAAGTAATCACAAGTGATCGAATAGCTCTATCAAATTTGAGTTGTTTTTATTACATACTACATATATTATTTATTACAAAATACATAGGTTAGTGTAGGTGAGAGTTGTCAAATTATTACACTAAATTTACAACCGCGGATTATACATTTTTTTCATTTTGTTTGGTTAGCTAACGCTATCAAAGATGATGGGGAAAAGTCTATAAATCAACTTAAAGCTTTTAAGAAAAATTATAATAGTTTGATATAAAATAAATGATATAACAATAGAATATACGTGCATTTCAGACAATTGTCTCGTGAACCCCAAGATGTTATAATTTAAAGATGTCGCAAAAAGGAAAATTAGGAACGGAACTCGATAAAGCTAACGAAGATATCGTGGCGAGAGCAACTGAGCTGCACAATCTACCATGCGAGCTAGAGCAGGATCCTATACATACATGCATTTCAAAATCGAGGCGAGAGCAACTGAGCTGTACAATCTTTCATGCGAGCTAGAGCAGGATCCCATACAAACATGCATTTCAATATCAAGGCGAGAGAAACTGAGCTGCACAATCTACCATGCGAGCTAGAGCAGGATCCCATACATAGATACATTTCAATATCAAGGCGAAAGCAACTAAGCTGCACAATCGACCATGCGAGCTAGAGCAGGATCCCATACATAGATACATTTCAATATCGAGGCGAGAGCAAATGAGCTGCAAATCTATCCTGCGAGCTAGAGCAGGATCTGATACATAGATAAAATTCAATATCGAGGCGAGAGCACTTGAGCTGCACAATTTACCATTCGAGCTATGACAGGATCCCATACACAGATACACATCCATATCGAGGCGAGAGTAATTGAGCTGCACAAACTACCATGCAAGACAGAGCAAGATCCGATATATACATACATTTCAATATCAAGACTAGAGCAACTGAGCCGCACAATTTACCATTCGAGATATGGCAGGATCCCATAGACAGATACATTTCAATATCGAGGCGAGAGTAATTGAGCTGCACAAACTACCATGCGAGCTATAGTAAGATGCCCTACATAGATACATTTCAATACTTCGTCTTCATCTTTAAATAGAAAGCTTGCATCTAATTTATATCGTCCATTTTATCGTGCCTCAAAAACAACAGTTATTATATTTCAAACCTTGTGCATGTATATTGATCAGTGGGATATATGTTTCCATCTTAACAACGTAAACGTATTGTTGTCATTGCAGGTAATGTGCACGTCAAGACGAGAATATAGAACTGATAAAAGGAATTCTGCGGATTAAACGTAGTTTATACTACAGTATCAATAATTAACTTGTATTAAATGAAAGAAAATAATAACTGTATATTTATAGATATTAACCATGGACTTAGAAATATATACACATTGAAATTGCGTGGTTACATACGAGAACTATTTTATATACATACTACAACGTACGAAAGTGCAAGTTCGACACAGAAAACCAGACAAAATATAATTCCTAGAAATATATCATTAAACATGTTGGTTTGAAAAATATAATGGTAAATAGGGGAAAATACTAACTGTGAGCATAGGAATTCTCGATGATGTATCCGTGATTGTATATTGAAATTTATTTGAGTTTCACCGTACAAATTTCAAGTTCCAGCTGCACTGCTATAGCACCCTCGTTTAGACAAAGGAATATGCCATAACCATGTTTCAGTTGAGAATTAATTAGGGTGCTGCTTAAAACATTTTGTTTATGTATACCATTTATATACACTTATCATACACTGCTTACAAGTATATATATCATGTAGTACATCATTTGCAAACAAAAGCCATTAGGCCCGAAATAGTTTATATTGCTTAGTTCACCTAAGCATTGAAATTTAAAATGACATTGTTTCCTTATAGAATAGTTAAATTATTCACAAGTATGTTTAAATCTCATAATATATGTATAGAGCATTCTCAACTCTTATCGTTACAAACATTATATTTGTACGTGGTACTTACACATATAAGTAGTAATTACTCACCTAAACCTTTGAATTTAAAATACGTGTTGTATATGTATAAGACAGGGGACATTTTGACTTGAAAATAAAATGGACTTGTTAACACTTTGTTATATTTTTTTTAAATGTTATCGTATGCATGTATTAATAACACTACACTGTTTGGAATATAATAGTTAAAAATATTTGTTAAAGCCAAAAACAAAACGTTCATGTAAGAATTTGCCTCCGGAAGAATCTAACCCATGACCTCTTTATGACAGAGCGTAGTGTTTACCTCTACTCCCCATGGGGCTTTCAGACTTAACTACTGCGTATAAGAACCAGTATCGTTTTTTGATTTAGACCAAACTAATTGGTATAAGAATCGGTATACTGTGTTAATTTTGACCAAATGAGTGCGTATAAGAACCAGAATCTTGTTTTGATTTTGAAGAAATTATTGGGTATAAGAAATATAATCCTGTTTTGATCTTGACCAAACTATTGGGTATTAGAACCAGTCAGAATACTGTTTTGATTTTGACCAAATTATTGTAGTTTTACGCACAAACTCGGAAACCGTTCGGTGTGACAAAAATATACGAAATAAGGCGAATTTACAACGAGTTCATTACAGGTTTAAACATTCGCACACGAGTTCATATTTATTAAGATATACTTTTTGACTGCATTAGCTATGGAAAAAATAAACTTCTTTTCTTTCTTCAATTGATAATTAAAGAACACACACAAATAATTTTCAATTTTGTTGGAGACACAAAATTTCAATAATTTGAAGAATGCAAGCTGTGTCCATAGAAACAAATGTACATTTTTTTAATGTTAATTATGTTTTCTTATTCCCAAGTAGTATTAACTATGTCATTATTATAAAAATAGTATGTTTGTGATTTATTCTCGTAGTTGTAGATTTATAAATATATATTTACTTATTGTATTGAAATGAACATGAAAACAATATTTCAGTGTTCAACATATATGGAGGATTCTGAAAATTGTGAATAACTCAATTTAGTTCATGTACCCCGTTTTAATAAAAAAATCTCAGAAAAGTTAACATATTAAATAAATACAAATAACACCTAATAAATTCGTGAATAGATAAATAAATGAATTAAAGAATAAATAAATGAATAAATAAATAAATAAATAAATAAATAAATAAATAAATAAATAAATAAATAAATAAAAAATAAATAAATAAATAATTAAATAAATAAATAAATAAATAAATACGTAAATGAAATAAAATTTTAATTAAAAGATTAATTAATTAATTAATACATATAGATGTATATTATCAAATAAATAATAATTTGAAGTTAGTTTGTGTATACAATATTATGGAACGCAAGCACGATTTGTATTAAAGGAACATAAATACGTCATCGTCTGTAATTGCGATGTACATCAATCGATTTCTCTCATTAGGATATAAAAGAGAACGTTTGCAAACGGTGAAGCCATTCTCTGCGGAAACGCAAAAGGATTTAATATCCGGTAAGTGGATTGTAAGGTATTTAACAATGAAATAAATACAAATAAACTGTTTTTTTTTAAACTGAAATTAAGATTGTTCATGTTTAAACTTTGAAAACATAGTTACATGTATTTGAGCCTACATTGTACGAAATAAACCAAGTTAAACATATCTTGCAATTTTCTACATCTTACATGTATTTTTAATTTGAAGTCGAATTTATTCAAATTCGATGTTAATGTCAATTTATTATCTTAAACTTATTGTCGGAATATTCATTATTTAACTTAGTACGTCTAACACATGAACACGAAACGCTTAATTGACATACTGATAATGCCTTCACCAATTAACCGAAAAGATTTGTTTCAATCATGAGGACGTTACGTATTTGAATGCAGTAAAAAGCTTACAAAATCAGTTATCACATTATTGTTATTATATCAACTATTTGTTATATATTTTGTTACATTACAAAAATCAACAACAACAATACATTTATTTCATTCTGATACACATTGAAAAATATAAAGTTGCTCAAAATCATAATGTGTACATATTTTATATTTACACCTTGACCTTTTATATGCTTTGTTAACTAAAATAGGAATGTTGCTAAATCGGAATGGCAGGGAAGAAGGTTGGTGGGGTGTCCCTCTTCCATTTGAATGCCCAAGCCTGGAAATAAATATATGGATCCCTTCCAATTATGTTCCACCATTTTAAAATATGTCTAGACCTTTGAGTCCCGTTTTAATATTCACGACCGACACACCGTGTTTTATTTACTATTGACCTTTCTTTATGCATTATTACTTGATATTTACATGCAAATAATTATCTCATGAAATATATGCTGAATGAATGTATAGCCTATATTCTATTGAAAACCATGAGAGATAAAGTTCGATGGACCGTTGTTTATTATCCAATGACACAATGACACAAATAGTTTGCTCTACTGGAAATGCTAAGGTCTATTGGCTTATTAATTGCCATGCGTTAAAAATCATGTCAATTCCAACACGCACACTTTAATAAAAAAAACACCTTTAATTGGTAATTGATTTATCATAATAAATACTGTTTAAACCAATTCAAACATGATCTCATAGTGTTTTTTTTCTTTTCAATTTAAATGAAAATTATATTTCGGAAAGCTGCGTTAAGGATCGAGAATTGAGTATTCAAATTTGTTCGGCAAGAAGAATACATAGAACAATTAGCAATTAGCGATGATCATTGTATAATAGTTCTAGTATGCATGTCGATCTAATGTTCGGTTAAAGAATGTAGTATATATAGATGTCTTTAACCTTGTTTTGTAATTATTGTATGCTGATGTAGTTGTTGCAAAAACAATAAGTATAAATATAATTCGGTATTTTGTACACCAGTAACATATTATGTAACTGTGATTCAAATTGTATTATTTTTATCTTTAAAAAATATTGTTATATTTTATTGATTACAACGACATACTTAAGCAGTGCCATATATAGATAGATACACTATTAACATGTCTATTTTTAAATGTCTGTAAAGTTCATCCATTACTAAATAATGATATTTCTTTTAAAAAAAACGGCTTACTATATTCATGTATTTTGTATTTTCAATTTGTTTAACACTATAAACTGTAAAGTTTATGTGTAATACAATTATGTTATGTTCTTTTTTTAATATATATATTATTATTACATGTATTCCACATTATTACGAAATCAATTGATGGTATTCGCATGATTTGCAAAGCATATTTAATTATGTCAACCTCTCTTAAATATGAGTAACAATATTTACCTAGTTTGCCGTACACTTTGATATGATGACTTAGTGTACATTGTATTTGTATCATTTCAGAAATGGGGGTATGGGCGTATTCGAAGTTTTTAGTATTGCTGTCACTTTTCTGTACCCACTTATCTGGGGAAAGTGAATATGATGGTATGCAAACATCGCCAAGTCAGGACGTTTTTCCGACGACAATTCCATATACCCAATTACAACAAAATATTTCAGGAATTTGCAACGATGTATTCCACAGATGCCCATGTGGTCAATATTTAAAAATTTGCTCAGATGCGATGTGTTTAAGTACCAATAATTCGAAGCAAGAAGGGTTAACTTCTCAATTCGATAATATGTATGAGATGAAAGTGTATACGTTTATAATAAACTATTTCTTGTATTTTTGTAATCTACCTGGATTTGTTACTCATACGATGACAATTGTACTAGTATACAAAATGAAATCTTTTAAAACTACAGAACTTTATATAGTTTGTTTAAGCATAAGTGATTTGTTCGTTGTTCTTCTGAGGTACTCCTACTATTATCTTGACGATTTGAACATTGATTGGACTATTAATATGTGCCGGATGCTTGAATATTGGAGAAGTCATTGTTGGTGTTTTCTAATTATATTGTAGCTTGTTGGACTGTTGAACGGATGTGTGCTGTACTGTTCCCTTTTAGGTTAAGTGTGTGGTTCACATTGACACAAGTACAATGCTGTCTATTTATTATGTTATGCTGGAGCTTACTGTGGACAATACCTTACTTAACGGAGATGATAATAATAAGGATTCCAAGTGTTAATGCTACTAGACCAGTATGTGATTATTCGGTGTTTTTTTATGAATATTGGCACGTTATTGAAACCATGTACTATGTATTACTGCCGCTTGTCGTTGTTATTATATGCAACATCGCTATTATATTTCGAGTTACAAAGCAAACAAAAGAAAGACTCATCATTACCTCAAACAAGACTTTTATTGACAAGAAAAGGCTAGAGCAGACAAACTTAACAATCATTTTAATAGCTACATCTACCACGTTTGTCGTACTTCACATCCCATATTGTTTAGCTCTATTATGGTATTCGCTTTACCCAGACCCAACAGTTATACTAGCTAACAGTCCTCGTGACTATATTAACTATTACATCTGCACCACTCTAGCAATGATAATAACGGATATACAGAACTGGATCATTTTTTGTATACATTTTGACTGGTATTTTCTTTTTGAACCGCACTCAGACACGTGTGTTTTTCTTTTCGGAATCACGTGAAGACTAGTAGGGATATCGATCTGAGTTCAAGAACATACACAACTACAATTGTCACCGAATAATACGCTTAAGAAAGCATGCTAATATATATTTTATTGTATCTTAAATATATAAATTATTAGACTTCAACATAATAAACAGACACTACAATTCATGTAAATGTATATTCGGTGGCATCATGCGTATTGATGTGTTTCGATTGAATACCTGTATAGTTTTATACGTGTTTTGAACGAATATTATGTAGCTGTTTTTTATGACATTGTTGTTATAAATAAAAAAATGCGTATTGCTCACATCATCAATATGTGTGTGGATCTTTATCGTGCAATGATTGGTTTAAACCTATTTATTTTAGCTCGATTGCATCGAAAGCCATAGGCTTATATAAACGCTCTGGAGTCCGTTTTCTGGGACTAGAACCAGTACTTGGTGTCTTTGGGGGAGATGAAAGCAACGCTCCCAGTGGGGTTCGAACCCATGATCTCCCGATCGCTAGGCGGACACCATATCCACTACGCCACGGCGATCTTATCGTGCAATGATTACAGTTGATTTCAATATAATGTTATGTACATTCAAATGAAATGTTATATGTTGTTAATATATGTAATACATAAAAATAATAACAAATTTTAATTGTGTTGGCAGTTAAAACGTTCCGTCAGACGTGTTCATGTTCAACATATATTCATTGTCAATTTAGTATTGATCCTATTCATTAAAATGTTAGTTTATTATTATAACATTATTAAAACCCAATCAATATACACGTATATATAGTTTTAATTTTAAATTTACATTCATGTTTATACCGAAAAAGATACGGTAATTTTAATCAACAAAGCCATAAGTGCACATTTGCAAACTGAAGAGTAATTTCAAATTTATATGATTTAAACATTCTTAAAAGCGACCAATACGTATTTGCTCAAACGGATTTTTTCGGAAACCCCATGTTTAATATGAAACCTCACGCGTGTGCCATTTAACATTTTATTCAATACGTGCTTTGCACATTTATCACGCATTTTAAACCCGCATGCATGTTTACAAAGGCAACACAAGTTTTGGCATTGAACTTGAGATTCAAGTCCAGTACCACATTGAACAGAATGCAGAATTATTTTTTTCACATGGTCTACATTGATGTACACCGACATGTTACAGAGACACATATATGATAAAGGACAAGAGACATTCATATGATATGATAAAGAACATTACCACAAACGGCACATACTTTATTGCTATATTGCTTTTAATTGACGCTAGCTTAAAATAACCACAGATTCACAATAAGTCAGTTGAATGTTAAAATCAGCTCAAAGGTTTTGCGTTTTCAATTAGCCGATCAAATCCCTTATATTTATACAATGATTAATTTTCAACGTCTTACAAATATAATACATACCATTTAAATTGTATGCTTGCCATGTTTGCCTCCCAATAGTAAAATGCAACTGTATTTCTCAGTGTTACCAAGTTTTTTCCTCGTGGATTTATTCTAGCTTGAGATTTAATATAGTCCAGACATAGTCTCAAAACTATCCAGCTTCGCAGTAAAAATGGACATTGGAAACTTTTAAATGTGTAAGGCAGCGAAAAAACGTGTATTTCGTCTTCATGGACATTAAGATACTTACTAAAAAATAAACTTCTATTAAATAAATCAAGGGAAATTTTATCTCCCGTTTTGTTAACGAAATAAGAACGTATATGCACTGGTATAACTCAAATTATGGCGTTTTAGATTAAAACATCGGTGAAGCACAAGGTGTTCAGAGCATTAAGCTGCTACCCCTATGCTTCGTAAACAGCATATAGAACAACCTTAATGACAACAAAGACGGAATCACAAAGACCGAACACAAACTAATATTTATTTTACTCGTTGCTGACGATGATGTGTTTATTATTCCCACGTCCAACAAGTGCTAGTGTTGATATTGAAATACTTCACCGCAATCTACACGCAGAGTTGTCGTTCGATGCTCTCACATACAATCTCTGCCACCACAAGGCAATCCTTCCAGATTTGGAAGGATTTGTTTTTGTTTAAGTATTATGTTATGAAAATTAGTATTATTTGCTTTGATATATAGTTCGAAAATACTGTATACGTTAAGGTTCAAAATAAAACATAAATTACTTAAATTAAAAAAAGTAAACACAACAACAGGAAAAATATTGTACCACGTGGCTCGGCTATCATCATGTAATTGGATATAACGGCATGGATTTGATCGAGCTATGCTGGGTCCAGACAAATATCTGCGCGGAGGTTCACTTCACCGTGTGTAATCACGTGAGTTTGTTTCTATATGATACACAGACACTTGCTTCAGCTTAGTCTCGGTGAGTTTAACATTTGCACCAGTGTACTTTATTTTAATTCATAAATTGAAAATGCATATGTATTAAACTTAATTAATGTAATTGTTTTTAATGAAACGATATTAAACTTTTTATAACAGCCTATTACGATAACATTAGGAATGCTGTTGTTTTACAGGAAACAGTATCAGTCAAATTAATTATTGTTATATAAATACACACATACATTATGAATATTTATACTTATTATTTAGGGAGAGCGTACACAATTACGTTTATTAAGTGCAGGTTATATTACAGACAGAGAAGAAGGGATTAAGTCCCACATAATAAGGACGTACAGTCTTCTGAAATAAGCACTAAATACCGGACAATACATTATATTGTTCATTATAAAATAATGTATATGGTCTTAGCGTCAAGTTTTTCTTGTGTTTTAAATACTATGTTTGCAATTTAAATAGTTTACATTTTCCCTACAACAATTGCAATAATTAGGTTGGCAAACACGTGATTTAATGCACACAAAACCCATTGATAGACACATGGTTTACAGTTGACTATAAATTGCTCACAAGGAGGTCAAGAATGAACCTTAATTATGCTATGATGCGATAATTAACAATATAGTATGAACTTGCTTATTAGTCTTATATACCAGTTGATATATTATTTTTTTCAATTAATGTTTAATATCTGTGATTTGAAAATACGACATGAAGAGTCAATTAAGAAACACGCGACACCACAAACAAATTACGTGCTGACGGACATATTGCGGCTTGTTATACCAACAGTACTTGACGTTTGAATATGCCTAAAGCAAACTCAGTGCTAAAAAAAATTCAAATAACACACACTGCGATAATATTATATAATTGTGATGTCGATGAAACATATTAACATATCACAAATGTGTTTACTATAAACGAAATTTATTCATAATTGTTTCCACACAAAACTCTTTTGTTTAACCTCTATGTAGATCATGAATCCAAAATATTTATTGTGTATGTTTTATTGCTCATACGTCATTTATATGTCATGTAAACTGGTTTTAAACCGCATGTTGTTCGTAAATGTAAAACTCTACACATCGTGTATAGTATTTAAACATGTTAGAGTCACAAGCCGGAATGAACACGTTCTTACCGCTCTAGAAATCTAGACTCGTATTTATAATTTATAATTATTACCATTTAAATATCTGTTGTCAACCAGCAGGTTACTTTGCAAGCAATTTGTATGTTAACTTTTAATAATAATATTATGAATTATTAAAAGGACCTTTAGTTTGCTTCTGTTTTTGAAACATGTGACATGCAGCAACTTAAATTGTGTCTTTTAAACTGAAATGGTATCTTTTGTTAATTATTAGCATATTTGATTTATTATTGCTTGTTCATGTTCGTGTTCTGGTTAAAGATTGAGCATATTTAAATATTGACGTCGTATATCGATATTTAAAACAGGTTCTTGTACATTTTTTAATCAACCAAATTTAAAATAAGGCAAAATGAAGCGGCAAACAGGTTTATAATGTAGATGCAGACAATAAAATGTCCACCCGTTATATTTATCAAGGACACATTGTTCCGGATGCTGTATATGATGCATGTGTACTTGGTGTAAACTCCTTTTATTTATGACGGACACGTTAATGCGCACACTTTAAATAATGTATGTTTATTTCGTATCGGATCCAGAAGGCCAATAACAGCCCAAGTGGACAATGGTTATGCATACAGTGTTTACAAATGTGCAATATATAAGGAAATCAATGTATGACAGTTGAAACATAAATACTACTTATACTTATAATACTAAAAACATTAATAATAATAATATTAATAATACCAATACTAATACTAATACTAATACTAATAATAATAATAAAAATAATAATAATAATAATAATAATAATAATAATAATAACAATAATAATAATAATNGACAATAATTTAGGTACGGTTGAAAACGAAATATTGCAATGTGTTTATATAAGTTAGCTCTGCTGGAGTTTTCAAGCCTATTATTCCAGTTTTGGATAAATGTGTCGCTCAGCCGTTGTCTTAAGGCAGATATAAAAATGTTAACATTACCAACATCTTGGAAAAGCCAAGCGTCATAAAATCCCAAATTACTTAACAAATCCTTTAATAGTGTACACCAATTTTTCTTTAAAGGATAGACGATGCTATCATTTAAAAGAGTTAAATATATTTTCTTAATAAATTTGTTGTCTGGAGTTCTTAAAAGTTTTACCCAGTATTTAATAATATTTAAATATCTTCTGGATTGATAATTAATACGTCCAACCTCACCATATACAAAATCATTTTGTGTGCATTTTTTTACACCCAATAATTGTTTGCAAAATTGCATATGAACCCTTTCTATTGGTAAAGCCTTAAAAAAGCCCCATACCTCGCTACCGTAATTCAATATTGGCGTTATAAGTTTATCGAAAAGCTCAAGTTTGTTACCTACTGGAATTTCCGTAAATTTGTATAAATACTTTTTCAGTTTAAAAATTGCTTTAAGTGCTTGTCCAGCTAGTGTGTTTGAGGCGTCGCAAAATGACCCGCCAGACGTAAAAACAACACCGAGATAATTAAAACGGTTGACGATATCTATAGTTTTGTTGTTATAACGAAAAGAAATGTTTGAATTGCGACCGCCTTTGCGAAATATCATTATTTTAGACTTATCTGTATTTACTACTAGCCTCCATGTGTTGCAATACTCATGTAATAAATCTAGACCCCTTTGGAGTTCATCTGCATATAATAATGCAGGTAATGTTGGTGTAGGCACGTTGTATTTATCATACGCAATAGACGACGGATGTTTTAAACAATGCATGTGTACTTTGGGTCGACTCGTTACATTTATCTAACCCAAGAGACTGCGGATGGTGAAAATAATCAAAATCATGTATGTGCACTTGGGGAAGACTCGTTGCATTTCTCAAAGACACGTGGCTGCGGAAGCTGTTAAATTTGAATGTGCACTTGGGGTAGACAAGTTTCATTTATTAAAGTCAAGTGGTTGCGTATGCTGTAAACAATCCATATGCACTTGGGATAGACGCGTTGCATTTATCAAGGACACGTGGTTGTGTATGCTGTACATAATGCATGTGTTCTTTCGGTAGACTCGTTGCATTTTTCAATGTGCTCCTACTGACGCGTGTGTTTACTTAAAACAACGAATCTGCTACAACATGTCGACCACATAAACCACGTTCATAAACGAAGTATCGCGTGTCAATTTCATCACAAACAGATAAAAAAAAAATAATAAGTAATACCATACATGTAATGTAAGTAGTGTTATAGGTAGACCATTAACAAGTTGTAGTTCTCGTCATAAAATCAATATTCTACATTAGATAATGATCATTATGATGGTAAATCCTTAATAACACACTTCATGTGTAATAACAAGCTTTTTATGTAGCAATATAATTATAAAGTATCTAACAGATATTGGTGCTTCATAAACTTCATGAACGCCAGACGTGTTGTTGTTGTTGTTTTTGTTCCTACATCGTGAGCCAATACTCAGAAAATATTTAACTACTGCTTTTTATAGCTATTAAGTTCGTTAATATGTGTCAATACTTACGATCCGAATTTAAATAAACTTGGTAAGCATCATCCCTTTAGGCTGGATATGTCAGATCGTTCCGGTCCAATGAGTTTTCGGGGAGTTATTATCCTTTGATTATGTCTATGCTACTATTCGTTTCAGACAAGTATGGTCCGACTTTGATAAAAACTTTCTACGAAGCGTACCTAAAAGGTGTACATGAGTCTGTCGTTCCGGTCCAATAATTTGTCATGGAGTTACTGCTCTTTGAGTATTAACATTTTTCTTTTTGTTTCCGCGCGAGATCTCGAACACTATAATGCTCCGCATTAGATTAACTTAATATGCAGAGTCCCTATAAGAAGGATATGTGCATCCTTGTCTGGTCGTTCGGTGTAATGATTCTTCAAGGAATCACTTAACTGCGATTATACATAAATGTCGCTTTTTGTTTCCACGTGAGAACTTAAAAACTCATTATCCGAATTATGATGAAACTTTATATGCAGCATTCCCATAGAATGACATATGCTTCCTTGTCAGATCGTTCAGGTACAAATGATTTTTCTGAGATTAACTACTCTTTAATTTGTACATGCTTACTGTCGTTTCCGCAAGAGATTTAATTAATCGAACGTTATGAAACTGTATTTATCCTATCTTCACCACAACATTGACGGTATAACACCCCATGATATAAAAATATATATACAAATAAAACCGAATTTCAACTTAAATTTATCTCAAAACCGGCTTTCCGTAATTTTATTTTTCATGCAATTGATTGCGCAATTTATGACGTATCTCGTGTGACGTAATTTCTGTGACAAAACACACCAGTTTAATTTTGACTCTCTGGATTAAAAGATGGACAAGTCGGACGTGTTACCTTATTAAAAAGTAAAATATATTGTAAAGCATTGAACGAATCAAAAACGTATTTCGGATTGTGTGGCTGTAATGCCTAATTGTAAATTTCGATATTAATAAAATAACTAGCTTCGATAGAAGTACGGTTTCGAAAATTGTGTTTTGAGTCAGAACAAAGTCAAGCGTTATTAAAAAATAGTGTGATTACAGTTAATGTCGAAAAAGGGATTGAAGAACAGAAAATGGAAGTACATATCGTTGTAACTGTATTTTTATGAGGTTTGGATTCAAGTTGTCATTGAGGTTTGCGTGTTTTTATACCAAATGTCGATGAAGAAATCAATTTTGTTTTGTGTGCAGAAACTTTAACTCGCCATACAAGCAAACAAAACTGACGAAAATAAACATGGTAATTACACAACGTTAGTGAGTAGAACAAGAAGCAGTAGATGTTTGACTTTGTTATGCCATTTAGTAAAAAGTGTGTAAAAAGAAGAGTTGTTTATAGACTAAAATTTACATTATCGGCGGGGATAAATGCTGAATAATGCCTGACGTAAGTTCAAAATGGCAGCAATTCTTTTCTTGATTGCAGTGGTGAAACTAAAAATAAAATTCGAACAAAGGCGTTCGTGTTGTACTTTAGTGTGCTACATTTGAAATGCTGATTAAATTTGAATCGAGGCATATAGCGAGATTTTGTCTCGTCAGTCTTCGTTCGCGTGGAAGTCTAAAGGACTATTTCGAGTTCCGTAAACGGGAAAGATCACAATTAATATTACTACCCAGTGTTAGATTCAGTTAATTTAATGTGTGTTTGCTTTTATTTTATCAATTAAAGACTAAATAATTGACGACTAAGAAAATTGATGGGATAAATAGAATACTAGGATTAGCATTGAATAGAGAGAAGTTTATGTTGCTCGGCTCGAACTCCGCAAGCACTCGCCAAGGCTCGCGCTCCCGGCGTTCTTATCCTTGCAACATAAACTTCTCTCTATTCAACGCTAACCTAGTATTCTCTATATGCATAATCCCTTAGGGTGGAAATGCTCAACCTTATCAGGTCGTTCTGTTTCAATAAGATTGTAGGGAGTTATTTCCTTTTGATTAGTATAATGCTTCTTTTTCTTATCCGCCCGGGATCTCGGATACGTAAGAGCCGAATTTTATGAATTGTAGTCCAATAATTTTATAGGGAGTTGTTACCCTCGGATTATTAATATGTTTCTTTTCGTGTCCACGCTAAATATCAGACATATATTCAGACTCCGAATTCTATTAAAATTGATATGAGCATCCATATGAGGTGGACATATGCATCTTCGTCAGGCCAGTCCGGTCCAATAATGTTCAGGGAGTTATTTCCCTTAGATTGTTTATGTGTCTGTTTATTTAGATCTCAGACACTTTATTCCCCGATGTACATCCGCCATTCGATTTTCAATTTAACGTTTTAGAGCAAAATGAGCACGCTTTTTTCCACTTCTTGTTTCGACTTCGACTTTCGAAAGGATAACTTTTATTTGCTTTTTTGTTTTCTATATAACAGTAGTTTCGTATAAGATATGATACCCTGCGCTGAAACAACCACTAAGCCATAAAGAATGTATCACATAGTGTAACACATTCTTACATTGCGTGGCGTAGTGGATATGGTGTCCGCCTAGCGATCGG
>VMBQ01006318.1:51453-61630 GCA_007657795.1 Dreissena rostriformis | reverse complement strand
GAAATGATAATCATACATATCACGCATATCCGAATAAACAAAATGCTATGTGTGCATTCACAAAAACATGCCATCATATTATCATAGTGTGTCTTTTTTTATTTTAAGAAAGAATTGCTCACAATAAGATACGCTTCTGAAGTGGCGTAGCGCCAGTTTGTGTGATTTTACACCATAATATTAATTTTCGATCTTGCTTACAGATAATACAAACATCATGTGAACCAAAACAAAGCTTAATACTTCATCCAGAAAAAAATATATATATTTCCCTCCTTGTTTTGTTTTGTGTTTTTTTATTTGCAAATAGAATAAACGTGTTTAAATCTGACTTTATTCACATATAAACAAAACGTGTACCATAAAGGTTAAATAACAACTGGGTCTACCAATTCACTACTGATATTGCTACAAATCTGCAGTAGTTGCTCGTTAAAATATGTTTTTGTTGAAGAAAGATCTTCGATTGTTTTCTATATTGCTTTATATCATAAGTTCAATAACTCTGATTATAATAAACAGTTTTTAAAAGGTTTCAATGGGAATCTCCTTTCTTTTGAAAATCTCTTCGTAAAAAGATTCCGGGATGTACCTGAAAAAGGCAGTTAATCATCACAAAATTCGCATAATAGCATATTTAAGGTAATATGGTTTGAAATAGCTTCGATATATAAATCTAACGAAATAACCTTGAATCATTCGGTTCCCCTCGCAGATTATCATAATCGGGACTTATCCGATGTTTGACGGAAAGGGCCGAGAATGTGCGATTGAACCTTGAATGTACCCTTTGATGCTTATGATTCACATAAAGTTATTAGAGCCTTTCATTTGATTAACTATAGAAACTGAAAATATGCTTTTTCCGAAATATGTTTGTTTGATTGAATGTTTGAGTTTGCTAATGTTCAATTCATAACTTTAACTGAGTCAAAACTAACTATCGGGTTCCTGACATTTTCGTTAAAACACCACAAAAACAAGGCACTAACACATGTACACGACTGTTCTGTTTGTATTATCGTGTAACCAAGATTAAAAGTGCATTATAGTGTGCATCAATATATTCAAACAAACACATTTGTTTTACCTTTAATCCGAATATTAGTGGCGTGTGCCAAAAAAATCCTCTCCAACAAGAGAGGTCGCCTGTTAGATTAGATTTTCATAGCCATTATTCACCAGCTATATTTTATTGGAAAACTGATATATATATCAAAGGAATCGGTTGTAGGTATGATTCAAGAACGTAGAATAATACTGTTACACGTTAGTGATACATTTTTAATGAAATAGAGTTTCATTAGATAGCATAAACTCTGGATCAATATTATTTAGCAAAATTTCGCGGAATTGAAGTTAACGTATGATTGATATTGTTGTTTGTCTTTCGAAGTCGTAAAAAAACGGGCATGACGAAACGCTTGATCTGTTTGTGGCATCATGCATTGAATGATTATTACTTTATTAAAAACACATTATTTAATTTCATATATTGCAGATTTTGGCAGAAGGTATTTTTTGGAACACATTGTACGGTCTTAAATACATGTATTAATGAAACGCATGTTACCGGGTATATGCACTGAAAGCAAGTGTTATTTTTTAACTTATTATACGTGAATATTATAGTTTTTGCAATATATAAATGTACAGTATTAAGATTTTGATCTACGTTCTGTTAAAAATTGTGTACGGCATTGACCATTTGTGAATATATTGTATTGTAATATGTTTTTACTCATGGGCTTAAAGTATGTTGAATAAACTCATATATATATATATATATAACCATGCAGCTAAATCTAATTACATATAATAACCATGCAGCTAATCCTAATTACATAAACCCCCCAATTAACCGATGAAGGTAACTCGTGAAGGTTTCTTAAGACAGCAACTATTGAATAATTGAATCGACTGAGCGTATTGATTAAGAATCATGGACGTACGAAAATAGTGCCAAAATCGAGACAACACCATTGTTCGACGTACTGTATAGGAAAACAAAGAACTTTTGAAACATAATTTGCCACAAGAAACTAATGTACGCACTCTTTACTGCATTCATAATGATTGTGAATAGTTAAAAGTTATAACAATTATACAATTTATGCATTTCGAATGGTACATTATAATGAAAATAATAATAAAACTAAACATGTCAAATAACTAAACGGCTTTCTTAAAAAAATATGTTTTATAGTGTTTTACAATATATGTAACTTTTTTCTTAGCAGCTTTGTATTTGTCTTAAATAACCTTGTTGTATTTCTAGTCGTTATTAACCTTTATTGCAATGTAAATTTTACATTATTTGTGCTCTTGTGCGTAAAAGAGACTTGTTCACAGTTTGGCAACAAGACAATTTTCAAAGAAGTTGTTATTGATTCCAAAAATGAATGTATGCACTATATCCAAACAAGCAAAATAACACTACAGACAAAGAAAACTGTGTAAAGTATAGGTTCGTTTGTTGATAATCATAAATCAAAGTCGTGGAAACTAAAAAGAGTTTGTGACGCTTTTCGTCGAAAATTAAGCAAAAACGTGTATTAAACCACTTAGGGTATAAACTACATTGCAGATTTGTAAAGAAGGCGTGGTGTTGTGGTATCGACCTAGGTTTTGCTTGTAGCGGTCCCGGGTTCGATCCCCGAAGCAAGAACTGTTTTATTTTATTTTTTCCTTGTTATATAATTTTTTTAAACTAATATTGCAGTTTTGTTAGAAAATTAAGGAAATGATATTTGTCAAAAATCAGAAAACATGTTTTGAACATTTCGCTTTAAAGCAATATATCATTTATATAAGTAAATTATTACGAAGAAAGACAGGTTCTTAGAAAGTCACTATTTTGAAAATATCTTACTTCATTATCCACCAACCTTGTTCATATTTCCACGAACCTTGCAACAGTTATTTCCTGAAACACGATAAAACTTGTGTACTCATTTTTCTTTCCCTCATTTGACATTGGCACTGAAAAAAAAACATAGCACTGCAAGGTTGGTTCTTGTAATGATCGATAGCTTTGTGGCATACACGTACAGCGCATGAAAAACCAATTCCAAACCATGCTTGTGTTATTGGATTCTTTCCCAATAACAACGACAGCAATCCCCTATTATGGAATCCGAATCGTTAATTGTAACAAGGCCACCGACACCAGCAATTCGGTGTTGACTGTCCAGAGTTTTAGATTGTAGTAAGATACCGATTATATATACATATTTGGTTAAGATACAATCATGCAGATTTAGAAACATTTTACTCTACTTGTTGTTATTTTTTTTATCTTGAATGGTTTATTTGGAAAACGCTTATATATTCTATTAATTCAATCTTATTGATACGATTAATTCGATCAACATATAAAACAACTAAAAATGGCGCGGCCGCGGCCGACGCGTATCCCCACGACGAATGTTGGACCCAGGGGTCAGATCAAAATTCCAAATAGTGCACGGTCGCATATATGCTCATAGCTATCACGTGTTTAAGTTTCAATGTTCTAGTGCTAATAGTGTGGGAGGAGATAGTGGCCAGGACGGACGGACGGACGATTAGGCAATTTTGGGTGGGTGTGGCATATGTGGGCGCGGTCCTGGGGTGGGTAATGTCGACATGGATGGTCGAGATAGACCGTGTTGTCATAAGAGATGTTCAGTATAAATTTGAAGTCAATTGGTGAATAAATGAAGAAGTAATGTTCAAACAAAATCTATGATGGCGGGCGCCCTAGGTTGGTAATGGGGCCATGCATAGTTGAGATTGACCGTATTGTCATAAGAGATGTTCAGTACAAATTTGAAGTAAATCGGTGTTGAAATAAAGAAGTTAATGTAAAATAACTTTAAAAAAAATGAGTGAAAATCTCTGACCCGGCCCCACCCCAACCCCCATAACTTTTGACCCAGGGGTCAGATCAAAATTTCAAATAGTTCACTGTCCCACATATGCTCATACCTACCATGTGTGTAAGTTTCAAGGTTCTAGTGCTAATAGTGTAGGAGCAGATAGTGGCCAGGACGGACGGACGGACAGACGGCGGAGATAACCACATAATCCCCACGCTTCGAAAAACGTGGGGATAATTAACATTTGTCTTAAAAAGTTAGCATATTTATTGGAATAAACAATAAAGTACTCAATGCGGTATTTTCATATGGGAAGTCATTGATAACCATTACAATTGTCGGTTGCAACAGGTCGTGTAACTCGTAATATAGATACAGTTTTATAAATTGTGCAAACGCCAAGATATTTGCATGTTATACTGTGTTCACTAAGAAGTGTATGTGTGTTTTAAAATCATTAAATGAATATCGAAATGAGTACCGAATGCATATTATAATCTCTTTTAAGTGAACAACAAGAGGGCAATGACACTTAACAAAAAAACATATAGAAGCTTTGTCGCTTACCTGAGCTTATTATACTTTTATTATGAATTTGCAAATTATATTGATATTAATATATTTAGTTTAAATATATTTTATTTCACGAACAAACACGGTATACATTTGCATAGCATATACATTGACAACTGAGTCACGTTGTTCCAAAAAAGGATTAGAACGAAAGATCAAGATCTTATAGGGTTCTTTTCCATACTCAGTTATTGCTAGCAAGTGTGTAACATTTCTTTAGGTACCACTATAAATATGTAATTAAACAGTACCGTATATCATTATAGTTATACAATTGACGTAAATGTACGCTTTCATATCTAGAAAGTAACAGTAGGTTCATCAAGGTTGATTAAATAGATCTGAAGACACATCAGACAGAATAAAAAAACAAACCGAAACTGTTGAAATAAAAAATAAGACAAAGAAGTTGTTTGCCTTCACAGACAGCAAGGTAGAAAAACGTTTACTACATTTAATGTACAAATGAACTGCAACGACGATACGCATGTTTTTCTCCAAGTCAAGACTTTCATAACCAAATAATAAAATGTGTATGGTTGGAGAGGTATAAGGAGCAATTTTGCTGAAAAGAACTTCTCTTTGTCGATTAAATCGTAAACACTCTAAAAAAACAATGAGAAAATGATTCGATTGCACCACACGTGCACAAGGGTGAAAGTGCAATATTGCATGTTAATAGATATTTAGTGAATAACACTTAGTTCTAAGTCTTGAGTGAAGCATTTGTTGGCGCCTTTCACCATAATAATATAATATATTCGGTGTCTTAACATTTATATTTAGAAGGTGCTTCAAAGACGAAAGAGAATCAGCATTTCTAGTATCTAGAGGAAGTTTGTTCCATTCCTTAATGGTTGCGTGTATAAATGAATTAGAGTGTGTTGTTGTGCGGGTCGTCACATTTCTAACATTGTCTCCATGTATGGCTACATGATATAAATATTTTAACAAGTAACCAGGGCATTAGACCCATAAGCCACAGTTTCGGATTATGTCTTTATATCATAGAAACAAATATGTTGACCAAGATTAATAGAGATCTGGCAATAAGTGTCACCACTGTTTCTTCAGTTTTTGGTATCGCCTTGCGAACTAATTCGATAAACTAATAAAATGTGCAGGCGTTATAAATATTAATTAGATTTTACAATGCATACACATGCATAGCAAATGATGTCGTTTTTGTTTGTATATTTTCGTTTGTTTGTTTTTTTCTTCGAAGATCCTATAAAAGAGATAATATTATTAACATATCGGTCGCATCGCGATCAACACGGTTTTAACACGGTTTTTAAATAAATACTTAAATAAATATGAGCCGGCTTCTTGGAAATCGTGTACATTAATATTTGTAAAATAATTACTAACATAATAAGTGTAAATGCTTATGGGTTTTTCTTTTATCCAATTTGGCTCTGTAATATGGCGCTTGGTTTCACGTCAATGGTGTCGAGACACATAAACAAAGACTGCGAACATGGTGAAGATACACTGTTTTTACACTGCGCACCCCTGTAGAACAGCCAGGCAGTTTCTCATACAGTTTCCACCTATGAATACATATAAACTCGCTAGAAACAAAAAGAGATGCATAGTGAGACAACTGCTTTAAAGATAGTCGAGTACATATATTGTTCAATAAAAGTTCTATTTTGGTGGGAAATAACAATCTTCGGCTTCGAAGCAGAAAGCCTTATCTTTAAACACGAAAGATGCCTAGTACACAAATCGATGGAGTGGATTGAAACGATTACGCCATAAAATGGTATTAATGTATTTATTGAATTTCTATGATTACGATATATCCATTGGCAAACTATTTTGTAAGACACTAACTTATTCAAATATATTTACTTATTCTATTTAGAAGTAATTTAACTAATTGTTCTTTTTGCACGACACATCCTCAAAATTCAGTTTCCACATAATCTGGATTTTGTTATACCGTTGTTAGTTTATTGCTTATATTAAGTCACCAACATTTCTTCGCACTAGTGTTATCGCCTTATTAACATATAGTTCATTTATTTTTCAGTGCATATTTTCGCAATTTAAATTGTGGTTTCATGGCAACTGTTAGACTCGAGCCTATGGCCAATGTACCACTTGAGGCTGTTTACATTGTATATCATGAAGTAATTGGAAACGTTGACAAGGTTTTTTTCAATTTCGTCAATACAAAAACCTGTTCAGCAACTTATTGGGAATCTGAATAATTAAAATATGGTTCGCTAAAATTACACCACACAAATCACAGCTTACTGGTAGGTAAGTTTCTTTTCTTATTTTTTGTCTTTTTAAAAAGTAAAGCAAATATTATAAAGATTCTATAAAAATATATAATATTATAAATATATCGGTAGCGTTGTAACCGATCAACACGGTTTTAACGGGAATACTTACATACAAATGAGCCGGTCTCTTGGAAATCGGCCTTAATGTTCGTTCGTTAAGTGTCGCCCGGTATACATGTATGTTAGCTCTATATTGAAAGTAATTGTTATTTGTACACACCTGACTTTCTAAAATATTCATGTAATGTTATCATCTGATTCATGTGATAATTAATTGCAGCAAGCACAATTATACATCAAATCTTATTATTATCGAATTACAAAAACATATACATTATTGATGAAGGTAAGTCACAAAACCTCTATTAGACAGCAGATATTGAATTATTGCATACACAGAGGGTGTTACTACAAATCAAGAACGCGCGTTTAAGAAAACAAATTAAGAAAACTCCGCTGTTTGACCGTGTTAAATCTGAAAGCAATGAAAGCAATGAAAGCAATCAACTTTTGAGAAAATAACTGCACCAATAAATGGCTGTGTGAAAATAGTGGTTTTCGTTCAGATCAGTAAAATGTTACATTGTGCACATTCGCATAAATATACATGCAACATTAAGAGAAACACACAAAACCTCATCGACTTCTTGACTCAAAACTCAACTTCATTTAAACAAAACAGCATTCATATTCCATCGTATTTTGAAATACAAGTACATATAGGTTTGTATTACCATTTACCTTTCATAATAATTATTGCGTTATTGAAAGAATTATATTTTTTAACACTTAATTTCAAAAATAGACTTCAAAATTAATATAAGTGTTTTGTTTTACTTCTCTATGTTAAATGAAAACACCATTATTGTATTTCGCATTTTATATTTTAATAGCTTAATTATTATTAAGACAAAATTACAATTATTCAACTTAAACTAGTGGCCTAGGTTATCAGTCCAAATGGCCCAGTTTTGGAATAAGTCGAGTAATTATGATGGCAAATGTTCTGAACAAGTTTATTACGTTATAATTTGAGACTTGTCACATGTAAAACGATCATTGTCGTATCGGCGTGTTTATTAATTGTTCTGGTGTAATTTTGTGTTGACGCTTGTGAGACCTGCAAATACGTTTGAACGATATGACAGAAATCATTCGATATAGTAAAAGCCTTGTTCTTACAGAACAGAACATATATTTTTTTGTTTCAAAGGTCACATAATACATGATACATATATTTTTTCAACAGGTGAGCATATAGATCACAAAAAGTTATTTCGCAAAACAAACGTTCGAATAAACAACAATTTAGGTTATTATTTGGAAAAGGTGATCATGGAGTTTACTATTTGATTTCTTTATACTTTATCAATCAGAATAAAGCGTGTTTATTATGAAATATATATAAAAAGACACATCAGATAGAGAAGGGACCTAAACAAGTCCCTTGATAGAGGGAGCAAAATTTTAGTCGATAAAAAGGAATAGGGAATCCTACATTTGTTAAAGCAACTTCTTAAAGGACATATTAACATAAACATTATATTATCAGGGATTGTGTGCATTGAAAGTCATATTAACGTCCAGAATAAAAAAAAAATATATATATATAGCGAAAAAAAGAGTCTCAGTTTAAGTTAAATTATTGGTAGATACAATTTAGTTGTCAGGAAAGGGGCTTTCTCAACTTATAAAAGCCACTTCTTCTTAGAACATCCTTTTTGATGTAATTGTTAATCGGGAGTTGTGAATGTATTTTTAATAATAATAATAATATCCCCGCGAACGAAGTCTTTGTCTTTCGAACTGTTTAAGGTTTAAATCATATTGCAGATGTGTTTTATCAGAGTTTCAAATCGCTAAATAATAATTATCTCGCGTTTAATTATGTGAGATACAAACGGAATACAGGGCATTTAATTAAAAAATAATATCAATAAATCTGAAACTCGTAAAGAACCCCAATAAAGTCCCAACACAAATTGCGAGTCAGCATGACGCAAGCATGACAACCAGGAGGCATCACATCGAGCAAACACAATTTCTAAGCATCAAACCCCAGTTCTTACTAATTTTGTGAAACAGCATATCCATTTTCTCGACGTTATGTCAGTTATCTCGAACCTATACACAGACCTTAACATAAATAAATGAGATTAGCTCAATGCAATGCAATCTAGAATGTTACATTGACATTCATTTTTAAGGATTTTCAGTCAGGATGCTTCCAGATCCCATCGGCAATTTGTGTATATTAGCGTTTTGAATAATTACGATTGCGTTTTACCACGAGTTGTATTGGTAAATATATTTAACGTATTACTTACTGATAACTTACAATACTTATCGCATTCAAAAAATCTACTCATTATATAAAGAAGATATTCAGAAAACTAATAGGTCTAATAGGTCGTTGTATATATGAAAACTAGATTTTACGACTTACATTGTTGAATAATTAAAAACCGTTGTTTGTGTATTGTTACACAATAACCTTCATCGATTGTAACGAGTACTATCATCTACTCAAATATGTTGTTTATCTTTTGTGAATTTGTTCTGTGTTGATTGTGCTTGTATTTAAAATAAGTATGTGGTACTCGACGCAGCAACGTTCATGCAAAAAATCTGTAATTTATTTATTCGAAAAAGCGTCAAACTAGAAATATAAGTGTAACTTGTTACATGGCAAAAAGATTAATACTGGCAGGAAATGGTGGTTAAATAAGCTGTCAACTGAAACAACAAAAAGTAATAACAAATAAACACGTTTGTTCTGTCTGTATTATCTTGTAAACAACATTAAAAGTTCGTTATATTTTGTATCAATAAATTCACCAAAATCACCGTATCAGTTTGTTGATTGTTTAAATTTTACAATGAATATCAATAGCGTGAGCACATAAAAAGCTGTTCCTATAGAAACGGTCGACTGATTAGATTTTCATATCTCAAAGGAATCGGGTTTAATTATGGTCCAAAAGCATAGATTAATACTGTTTCGTGTTAGTGATACATTTTAATAAAAAAGAGTTCCATTAGATACACTCTGAATCCATATTATGTTGTTAAACTTCTCGGAATTTAAGTTGACGTATGATTGATAATGCTGTTTGACTTACATAGGCATAAAGAAACGTGCGTGACGCAACGCTTTTTCTGTTTGTTGCATCATGTATCGAATGATGATAAATATACTTTTAAAACACATTATTTAATTGCATATTAAATTAGTTTTTGGCACACATTATATTTTGATACACATTGAACGGTCTTAAATACATGTATTAATGAAACGCTTGTAACTGGGCATATGCAATGAAAACATTTGTTATTTTTAAACTTGATATACGTGCATATTATAGTTTTTTTTGCAATAATATAAATGTTCATTATGATATATGTGACCTTCGCTTGAAGCACGATACAATCGTATAGGCGTATATA
>VMBQ01006318.1:0-43983 GCA_007657795.1 Dreissena rostriformis | reverse complement strand
CTAGTTGTGATAAACATAACTGTCTTCGTCCTACGTCCGGCGACAGTTATGAAACGAAAAGGTCTTTTCAATGGAGCAAGTGCCGGAGTGAATCACACCGGCATGATTTTAAGACTTATCTTACAGTGTAGAGCATTAAACTTGAACTATTTGAGGACAAAAAAGAATTTCCAGTTCATACGAGTAAAAATTTCTAATGAAACATACCAATTAAAGCGTTATTTCCACTTTTTCCAAAACCAAAAAAGGATCAGAGTTATTTCGCCTAGATCGCCGCCATCTTCAACAAAACGTGGGAATTTCCGGTTTGACCTTATTTGCATAAGTTTTTGGCAGCCAATCAGAAAATAGGCCAGAAACCCATATATGGAAATCGTAGTATTTTTCAATAAAGCCAACATGGCGGCCTACGTAAATGCGTAGTAGGATTACCTTTATATGGCATAGCTCCTCCTACATTTCTTTTTCAAATCTCGCGAGATCACGCGGTAACTGTCATGGCCGAAATTTGACCGAGTTTTTATTGGGAAATCTAATTTTCGATAAAAGTATGTTTTATCTCGTAAACTGTTTATTTTTTTCATCTGGGAATGAATACAAATTGTTTTCTTGGATGACCCTTACTCTAATTGCCGGAGAAAATGTTATTTTATAGATTTTGATTTTGCTCCATTGCTTGTATCCTCTCGACTTGTAACTCGAAACGTAGTGTTAACGGAGTCCAGAGTTACATTATTGCAACTAAGATCGAACCAGTGACCTCCCAATCGCTAGGCGGACACCGTACCCACTACGCCACGGCGACCTGCTGATATGTGTATTGGTGAATCGCGTCTTTAGTATAAAAACGTCTAATATCGAAAATATAACACTTTAGTACTATTAAAAATTGTATAAAATGTCAAAACTTACCAGCAATAAAGCAGAGAGCTCTGATCATGGTAAGACGTCTGAAAGCAGGTATTTCACTGAATGAAAAGAAATATAGACGACGGCGTGTGATGTTACAACACGACCTTATCTTATCTGTTGCCAAAGCAAAGGAACGAGCACACGCTTTGTTTGTTCATCATAACATCGGCTGTAAAGTGTTCAAATTTAGGAACTTCAGTACAAGCGACTGCGATCTATAAGAATAATTGAGAAACTTTTTTTATTGCAATTATTTGCTTCTAGATTTCAGAGTTATCATGAATTTAAATAGAATCCTTTTCTAATTTTAGATTTTCAATGACAACGTTTTAATTGTTCCATCAGCGCTAGCATTTCCGAAATGTCCGCCGTACATCTCTTCGCATCCGTGCAGTTTGTACAATAACATAGACAGTTTTTTTTTTATTAAACCTTTTTCTCCTTTCGTTAACAAAAGTTGTACTTTAAAAAAAAACATTTAAGACACGTTTTGTTCGTCCTGCCAATAAGCAATGTTCGAATACACAGGATGATAAAAGTTTATGCTCATTTTTGTTACCACATAAATAAAAAAAAAATACATCATTAATTTTAGATCACATATGTTATGTTAAAAAAGTAAAATCTTATAATGAAAGTGTAAAAGGAAGCTTTTCCTGCCCAAATAAGTATATGTCTAAGAAACTGTATACCAACACCGGAAGTGAATGCCGTTGCTAGTGCGTTCGATGTTTGATGTTAGCAACACTAAAAAAATTAAACAAAGTAGGCTGCAGTGGCACATCATCTCCAGACATTTTTTTTTTAAAGAGACTTGGTCACAGTTTGGCATGTTAAACATTTAACTGCCCTTAAAACTTCTAAAGCCTCAATAATCTAGCAGAAAGGCGTGAGGTTTTGCTGCTAAATGATAAGATTCCCGGGGAAAGCTGTCCTTGTATTCAACTTTTTTCTAGCTATTATAATTATTCAAAAGTATACCTAATATTATATATTTATTTTGAAATACATTTAATTACGGTTTCAAAAATACGAAGATTTGTAAACGAGTCCCTTTAACATGGGATCAGATTAACATGTACATGTTTATTGCGAATGCGTGTTCTGAGCTGCGTTACCAAGATTTCCGTATTAATATGTTTTTATTTTTTTTAAACAGTTTTCACAGTTTCCCCCGATATGCTAATATCAATATGCTGCTGATGATGGTGATATATAATGTAAAATAAAAATGGACACCATAATTGGGTTGAAACTTAAGTAGGGTGCTGCATTTAGCGCGTGTATTCAACTTAAATACGCCGGTCTCTGGAAAACCCGGGATTCATGCGTATATTAGCCTGTGAAGACCACACAGGCTAATCTGTGACGACAATATCCGCCAAGACTGGATTTTCAATAAGAAGAGACTTCCTTTCAACAACAAAACACACACAAGAAGAAAGTGCCGTCCATTAATAGCCTGAGCGGACTTCACATGCTTATCTTTGACGACACTTTACGCACATGCATTAAGCCCGATTTTCCAAGAGCGCTACTCAAATGTATGTTATCACCATCTGCAAAAAATTAGTATAGCCTTGTAAATTTAAATCTGTTATAGGATTGACGACGATAACCACATGCACGTATCTACAACTACAATTGCTTGACCAAATATTTATTTCACTGATCATATTAAGTCCGATAACAAACACACACACACACACACACACACACACACACACACACACTGGTTACGTTAAANTCAAACTACGTAATGCATGGGTTATTATTTGCATCACAGTCTTCGACTTGAATAATCATGAACGGTCAGAAAGTTGAGCGTGTTTTTGTTAACGTTTCGCAATACTCAAAGTAAAAGAGTAGTCTAGGCGATTCAACGGTCGAACTCGCAGTACCAAAGATCGTTTGCTAATATAAAAATGAGCCTCGCTCTGTGAAAAGGGGGTTTAATGCATGTGCGTAAAGTGTCGTCACCGATAAGCCTGTGTAGTCCGCACAGGTTAATCAGGGGCGACGCTTTCCGCTTGTATTGTATGTTTTGTTTAAAGGAAGACTCTTTTTTGACGAAAATCCACTGTAAGCGGAAAGGGTCGTCCCCAATTAGCCTGTAAGGACTGCACATGCTAATCTGGGACGAAACTTTACGCACATGCATTCAACACCCTATTCACAGAGCGAGGCTAAAATGAAATCAAAACATCCCATCTGCCAACTCACGTGTTAAGGTAGAGCTTCGTGTCGGATCCGCACACCGGTGCCAGTTCCTGTCCGCATTGCGGGCGGGGGGAGTCCGCGCAGAAAGCTACCAGCGCCGGATCAATCGTAGTCGTCGGCGTCGTCGGCATTGTCGTCGTCGTGGTAGTTGGTATCGTCGTTGTTTTCATCGTCGTCGCGGGTGGGTTTGTGGACCCGACAGTCACTATCGCGCCTTTACACATTCATTACATTTAGTGTTATAAGCATGATATGTTTATCTCTTTAACTAATAAAATAGCTGGAACTTAGAACATACAAAGCTCACTACAACGTGAATCTTATTAAGTTATATGGCAATTGTTTTGAAACGATAAAAATACAACGGTTGAAGCTGTTGCAATATCGAGAGCAAGGAATCGCCGTATGTTATTTTATTGTTTTTATGACAAAGCCTACCTGTGCATGGCCCTATGTAGTCCAGATGCATGTTGGGGTGAGAACAACGGGCTTGGGCGTATTCACAGCTGGAAACGAGATTCCACAGGCGTATTTTACACGCGAATGTATATAGGATAAAATTCCTTCATATTTGTATTAGATTTTGTTTTAGAATTTTAAAGCGTCTAGCCATGATTTTGTCATAATAATGGTGCGCACGGAGTACGTTACTAATTGAAGCGAAGAAATCAAACGGTAGTTTGCCTGATGCTGGATTAAAGATTTTGACTCATTTTGCATTAGACTAACGGAGGAAAAGCTTTATTCGAACTAAGGCGCTTGAATTGACGTATCCCGGATGAAATAGCCTATGGAAAAACCCACTTATCTGCTGGTAGAAATAAAGCTGCCCATTTTAAATGTTTTTAAAAGTCACAAACCGTATCAAACGTTAATATTTGTATGAAACTACCATTGGTGGACAAAACGGGTCAGAGTTATGTTTGAACCGAGAGATACATGTTTGTTCTAAAGTCTTGGGACATCCAGGATAAGTCTATTTACAACCCGGTATGTATGTGTGATGTACATTCTTGAATATTGTTTAAGACTGCATTATTCATAGCTACGCACAAGTTCTTGTAGGTGATGCCATCATTTCCACAGACGCGTTCGTCAGAGTTGGGTGTGTAGTCCGCTAAGCAGTTCGTCGTCTGAAGGTTTTGGGTGCACAAACTGGCGACGTTCGCACCCCGAACCGCAACCAGCCCTGGGACAGTGGTATCGGTTTTTAACACATATTTACTTTTTAAACGAAACGACGCATTTTTACCCAGGTATGTTAAGGTTGACATTTTTTTTACAAATTGTCTGTGTTCATATGAGAAACTTTCTGCAAGTCTGTCAGTCTTTTTTGTCAAACCTATAAGGAATCTGTTTTATTTAAGTGTATAGACACGGTCATTCAAAGGATAGACTGACACAACCTTTCTGCAATAACGCTAGTAAACATTTCTAATCATATGGAATATAAAACGAACTTCTTCTAAACCCACGTTACGCTACTTGGCAAACACTGAACTGTTTTCGTGTGTTCATGAGAAAATTCAAATACCTGGTGTGGAACTTTGTATTCAAATACCTGGTGTGGAACTTTGTATTCAAATACCTGGTGTGGAACATTGTAAATATAATATATGAATAATGAAACTCCAGAAACATCATCAGACGAATTGTTTTACTAATATCCGCTAGTTGATTATTTAACCCATTTATGCCTAGCGTCCAGAAAAAAAGGCCTTGGCAAACAGCGTAGACCCAGATGAGACGCCGCATGATGCGGCGTCTCATCAGGGTCTGCGCTGTTTGCTTAAAGGAATTTCTGTAAGAAATATTCTAAATATAGAAATAAATATACTAGACATTCCTAATTTTGGAAATAAATGGATCTAATTTAGAAGGATGGGAGAGTCCACTAAGCATAAATGGGTTAAAGCATGTGATCAATTGCCTATACAATACAGAACAATACATACAACATGACATACAATCGGATGGTCAATGCAAAGCGGTTGAACGATGCATCGAACATCACATTGAACATGCAAACTTTAAACATCAATTTTCGAATTCAAATCACCCCATCTATGAGCATTTCATTTCATATACGTGTACTGTATTTATTGCCGTAGTATCTTCGACAAGAGCTTTAGTCACTGAACACTCTTATTTTGTGTTCAAACGACTATCTTACTTCTTCGGTCGTAAATTTCAGCTGATTTTAGTTTGTTGATATTTATCTTAAAGTCAGGACACAAGATAACACAGGCTAATATTTAGTTTAAACCTATTTATTTTAGCTCGATTGCATCGAAACCCTAAGGCTTAGTGAAATGCTCTCGAGTCCGTTTCCTGGGAGTATAACCAGTACTCGGTGTCTTTTGAAGGAAAGAACGCTCCCGCTGTGTAGATCGAACCAGTGACCTCCCAATCGCTAGGCGGACACCGTATCCACAACGCCACGGCGACCTGCTGATATGTGTATTGGTGAATCGCGTCTTTAGTATAAAAACGTCTAATATCGAAAATATAACACTATAGTACTATTAAAAATTGTATAAAATGTCAAAACTTACCAGCAATAAAGCAGAGAGCTCTGATCATGGTAAGACGTCTGAAAGCAGGTATTTCACGGAATGAAAAGAAATATAGACGACGACGTGTGATTTTACAACACGACCTTATCTTATCTGTTGCCAAAGCAAAGGAACGAGCGCACGCTTTGTTTGTTCATCATAACATCGGCTTTAAAGTGTTCCAATTTAGGAACTTCAGTACAAGCGACTGCGATCTGTTAGGATAATTGAGAAACTATTTTACATTGCAATTATTTGCTTCTAGATTTCAGAGTTATCATGAATTTAAATAGAATCCTTTTCTAATTTGAGATTTTCCATGATAACGTTTTGATTGTTCCATCAGCGCTAGCATTTCCGAAATGTCCGCCGTACATCTCTTCGCATCCGTGCAGTTTGTACAATAACATAGACATTTTTTTTATTAAACCTTTTTCTCCTTTCGTAAACGAAAGTTGTACTTTAAAAAAATATTTAAGACACGTTTTGTTCGTCCTGCGAATAAGCAATGTGCAAATACACAGGATGATAAAAGTTTATGCTCATTTTTGTTACCACATTAATAAAAAAAAAATACATCATTAATTTTAGATCACATTTGTTAAGTTAAAAAAGAAAAATCTTATAATGAAAGTGTAAAAGGAAGCTTTTCCTTCCCAAATAAGTATATGTCCTAGAAACTATATACCAACACCGGTAGTGAATACCATCGCTGTTGCGTTCGATGTTTGATGTTAGCAACACTAAAAAATTTAAACAAAGTAGGTTGCAGTGGCACATCATCTCCAGACATTTTTTTTGTTAAAGAGACTTGGTCACAGTTTGGCATGTTAAACACTTAACTGCGCTTAAAACTTCTAAAGCCTCAATAATCTAGCAGAAAGGTGTGAGGTTTTGCTGACAAATGATTAGATTCCCGGGGAAAGCTGTCCTTGTATTCAGCTTTTTTCTAGCTATTATAATTATTCAAAAGTATACCTAATATTATATATTTATTTTGAAATACATTTAACTACGGTTTCAAAAATACGAAGATTTGTAAACGAGTCCCTTTAACATGGGATCAGATGAACATGTACATGTTTATTGCGAATGCGTGTTCTGAGCTGCGTTACCAAGATTTCCGTATTATTTTTTATTTGTTTTTAACACATTTATATAGCGCCCTTTTCATACATGTGCGTTCAGAGGCGTTTCACAGTTTCCCCCTATATGCTAATATCAATATGCTTCTGATGATGATGATATATAATGTAAAACAACTGAACACCATAATTGGGTTGAAACTTAAGTAGGGTGCTGCATTTAGCGCGTGTATTCAAATAAAATGCGCCGGTCTCGGGAAAACCCGGGATTCATGCGGATATTAGCCTGTGAAGACCACACAGGCTACTCTGTGACGACAATATCCGCCAAGACTGGATTTTCAAAAAGAAGAGACTTCCTTTCAACAACAAAACACACAAAAGAATAAAGTGCCGTCCATTATTAGCCTGGGCGGACTTCACATGCTTATCTTTGACGACACTTTTCGCACATGCATTAAGCCCGATTGTCCAAGAGCGCTACTCAAATGTATGTTATCACCATCTGCAAAAAAATGTATAGCATTGTAAATTTAAATCTGTTATAGGATTGACGACGATAACCACATGGACGTATCTACAACTACAATTGCTTGACCAAATATTTATTTCACTGATCATATTAAGTTCGATAACAAACACACACACACTGGTTACGTTAAACAAAATTAACTTGATTATATCCGGCGCAACGTATTATTGATACATCAAATTTGTCATCTCGGGTCAAATGCGTTATGTCAAATATTGGTTGCGTTTAATCCAATTTTGATTCGAGTGGGTATAGGTTATAAAGATAATATAGTCAGAGAGAAATGCACGTAGTTAAATTAGTAATGCTTATAATTTTGTGTTATCACCCTAGTGACCGGCAATACAACACTAGCGTTTGTATAAAATGTTCGACTCGTATATCTGTTGTCTTGATTAACCCTGCAAGAAGTGACAATACAGGATGAAACTGTCGCTTGTTTGTGGATTTGCCGTATGTCTGGTGCTCTCAGGTAGGCAATTAAAGGGACTTGTTCACAGTTAATCAAAATGAGAATTTTTCAACTTTTTGTCACATATTCAAGAAATAAATGAACAATGTACATCAGTGTGCGAAATAACACTTATGCCACAGAGCAGACTTACACTGAAAATACACTTTCGTTTACGAAAAAAACATCGTTAGAAATTGATAACATTATAAAGCGTCTCAGACGCGAAACGAAAAAAAAAACAAAAAAAAAAACGATTTCTTGTGTTATCGTTATATTTTGTAACAACACGTGTATGGTTATACAAATTATAAAATAAATGGCAACCCATGTGAAGACGGATGGTCAGGTCCACACATAATGTAGTCGTAAAGCCTCGACGACGACCCGAACATAAACTTTAAATTACACACACACAAACGTGAAGACGGATGGCTGACTGGTTTCGGCGCACGGCTTTTACTATGTAGGTCAGTGGTTCGAGTCCTGGCGCGATTAACTTTGTTTCTCTTATTTTCCCTTTTTTTACTTTTATTCTAGTTTTTATATTGGAGCTCTTTAGTTCTGATGTTTAAAGTTATCAATTTAAAGCATTTAATGACAAACTTCAAAACATGCCAAAATCTGCGAACAAGTCCCTTTAATGCGTAGTTTCTTTATTCAATCATTGACACGCACACATATATATATAAATTAAATATACTATGCCTTCAGCAAATGGCCAGATATTGTTTTCTACGGGTTTTTTTTTAAACCACAATTACTTTGTATTGTATTGTATACCATTGTATAAGACATAACGATTGCCAAAGGACATACGGTTAACAACTTTCTTAGTGCGATATGTAACCTAATACGCGTATACAATATCTTCTACGTCGAAAATAAAGCATGTATCGCGTAATTGAATTTTCATTTGTTTGCGAATTAAACGATTCCAATTATGTAGTATACGAACTGGATTATTTCGCCCTCCGATCTCAAAATTCGACATCAGCACGTATACGCATGTTAACGGAAGAGATGTGTATCATAGCATCAGATTGCAATCGTTTGTGTAATGTATGACTGTTTCGTTTTGCCAAATCTGTGAGCAGGTTGCTTAATATGATTATAAAATAACAAGTAAAACGCAGTTTGCATAAATAAACATACATTTATGAAATATTAATTGTATTGGATAATAAGCTCCGAAAACAACGGCATCAGTAAAAATTAAGCTTTTCTTTTTTACGTAAAATTCATGTTGCATACTGCAATTCGTACAAGATGGCCGGTGGTAATGTTTATCTCGCTTACAAAATTATGATAAATATTGCGTACAGATTGCAATTACACGTACATAAGCCACGACAATTGAAATGGTTAATTCGAAATCTAATGTTTTGCATGTGAGCTCGGTGAAAACCGCGGACATAACATCCCAATGTCAAAAACCTATGCATGTTCATTGTGTGATGTGTTCAATGTTCAAAGGGAGCGGAGTCATTTCCGTTGTCACTTCGTGTTTTTAGAACTGACGGTTGCGGAGGCTAAACAGTGTTACGTGTGTACCGCCTGCAATGACCCATTTGACGCCGGTACCGGAAACGCTGCCGTCACCAAGATGTCGTGCCAAGGAGGCTGCATGAAGACGAAAACCGAAGGCAGTAAGTATTTATGACTGCTAATATTAAACAAGCAAATGAATATCGAGAGCGACTACTGCCTACGAAAACAGACATTATTCCTTTAGAATTTAACACGATTAAAACATGGTGTGTTTTTTCGGTATAGTATTGATTTTAATTAACGATTTATCAGATAAATGTCCGGACTGCACTGTGAGGGGGAAATATTTGTTTTTTATTATCACGAGTGACTTCAGACTGATCATCTACCGAAACTATCAAATTTTCTTTCTATTTTAAATAATAGCGTTTATCACCGTTTGTTTACATTTTTAAAGTGTATATTATACTTTATCGGGAATAACAACATGACACATTGAATTTACCAGTTTTAAATCACGCATATGTTCTTATTAACCCCAGAAAATCATCAAATAAAAATTATATGAGCTACATTTAAATCTTTGGATATAAAAATAAGACAACTAATAGTATAATTGATCCTGATCAAACGCGCTTGTTAATTAGTAATCGTTGTGTTTTGCAGTTGTGGTGCGTTCCTGCTCCATACTTTCCACAACGGACTCCTGCAACACCGTTGAGTTGTTCGGCATCAAGTCAGAGGCTTGCACGTGCACCAAGGATCTCTGCAACTCCGCCCAGAAGATGACGTCATCATACGTCATTGCGGTCGTCTCCACGATCGCATTCGTGGCTAAGACAGCCAAATTTTAATCGTAGCATTTCCGTAAAAAACACGAGACCAGCGAAGTCCCTAGATTACATTGTTGGACTGTATTTCTAAGATTATATACGAAATGTTTTTGTGAACTTGAACACGTTTTGAACCGTCAAATATGTATTTTCAGTGATATGTTTTTATTAACACATTCATAAAACCTGTTTTAAATCAGTCCTAACATTAAAAACGCATTAAACTATAAGCGAGCGATTATTGTTCAAAACCCGGTACTGTTGTTGTAGTTTTTTGGTCATTAGCGTTTAGATTAAATTTTGTATTATGATGCTTGTAAGTACATACGCAGACAATTACATGGCTCGACATACTTTTGCAGTCATATACGGTATATAATGCATAATTATTTCGGGCTGTACGCTTATCACAAAGTATGGTTATCTTATAATGCTTTCATAATTAACCCTTTGAGCGCTGGAACCGGATTTTGAAGGCCTTTGCAAACAGTTTGGATCCAGATGAGACGCCACAGAACGTGGCGTGTCATCAGGATCCAAACTGTTTGCTATTCTGAAAGTATTCTTTTAAAAAAAATCAAAGAAAATGCTAATTTTAGAAATTTAGCAGACGACACATTTTAGCAAACGACAAATCTCCCAGCATGCAAAGGGTTAAAGCTTGGATAATAAAATTAAGTCAAATACCTATCAATAATAAGTTGATACGTATTTGCACTATATAGTTTCACATGAGGTTAGTATTCACACAGCCCCTAGTGAAACCGTTACTTACTGACGCACTTACGTAAATTGTTTATTTTTCTCCGATAATTCTACTTAAAACAGAGTAAGATAATGAGCTGTGTGAAAACGGGCCTGGTTTAGAATAAACAGACTTGTTCAAATTTTACCACACTTGAAATGTGAACATAGGACATGAATGCTTTTGTTTATTGGCACTGCTAACATGTACATGTCAGAACGCCGCCGGCGAATGCGGACGCACGCACACGCGCAAAAAAGACCTTTTAACCATTTAACGCCCCTCCATCATTCTTCGAATGGCGAGGGCACGACATTATGAATTTTAAAAATAAACATTGTTCTTGTAAGAACTATGTTGAGCTTTGTATAGACTCTATGATGCCCCGATTCTCATCTAAATAAAAGACAGAAAACTTTCACAACAAAAAGACAATATCCGAAAATACAGTAGTGTATTACAATATCATATTTATAGTATGGGACAAACACAGATACACATAATATTGTGGAATGTTTTAGTATACACCGGTATAAATTGGAAGCTTTATCCGAATATCNAACGAAAAAAAAAAAAATCAAAAAAAAATCGATTTCTTGTGTTATCGTTATATTTTGTAACAACACGTGTATGGTTATACAAATTATAAAATAAATGGCAACCCATGTGAAGACGGATGGTCAGGTTCGCACATAATGTAGTCGTAAAGCCTCAACGACGACCCGAACATAAACTCTAAATTTCACACACACAAACGTGAAGACGGATGGCTGACTGGTTTCGGCGCATGGCTTTTACTCCGTGGGTCAGTGGTTCGAGCCCTGGCGCGATTAACTTTGTTTCTCTTATTTTCCCTTTTTTTATACTTTTGTTCTAGTTTTTATATTGGAGCTCTTTAGTTCTGATGTTTAAAGTTATCAATTTAAAGCATTTAATGACAAACTTCAAAACATGCCAAAATCTGCGAACAAGTCCCTTTAATGCGTAGTTTCTTTATTCAATCATTGACACGCACACATATATATATAAATTAAATATACTATGCCTTCAGCAAATGGCCAGATATTGTTTTCTACGGGTTTTTTTTTAAACCACAATTACTTTGTATTGTATTGTATACCATTGTATAAGACATAACGATTGCCAAAGGACATACGGTTAACAACTTTCTTAGTGCGATATGTAACCTAATACGCGTATACAATATCTTCTACGTCGAAAATAAAGCATGTATCGCGTAATTGAATTTTCATTTGTTTGCGAATTAAACGATTCCAATTATGTAGTATACGAACTGGATTATTTCGCCCTCCGATCTCAAAATTCGACATCAGCACGTATACGCATGTTAACGGAAGAGATGTGTATCATAGCATCAGATTGCAATCGTTTGTGTAATGTATGACTGTTTCGTTTTGCCAAATCTGTGAGCAGGTTGCTTAATATGATTATAAAATAACAAGTAAAACGCAGTTTGCATAAATAAACATACATTTATGAAATATTAATTGTATTGGATAATAAGCTCCGAAAACAACGGCATCAGTAAAAATTAAGCTTTTCTTTTTTACGTAAAATTCATGTTGCATACTGCAATTCGTACAAGATGGCCGGTGGTAATGTTTATCTCGCTTACAAAATTATGATAAATATTGCGTACAGATTGCAATTACACGTACATAAGCCACGACAATTGAAATGGTTAATTCGAAATCTAATGTTTTGCATGTGAGCTCGGTGAAAACCGCGGACATAACATCCCAATTTCAAAAACCTATGCATGTTCATTGGTGATGTGTTCAATGTTCAAAGGGAGCGGAGTCATTTCCGTTGTCACTTCGTGTTTTTAGAACTGACGGTTGCGGAGGCTAAACAGTGTTACGTGTGTACCGCCTGCAATGACCCATTTGACGCCGGTACCGGAAACGCTGCCGTCACCAAGATGTCATGCCAAGGGGGCTGCATGAAGACGAAAACCGAAGGCAGTAAGTATTTATGACTGCTAATATTAAACAAGCAAATGAATATCGAGAGCGACTACTAGCTACGAAAACAGACATTATTCCTTTAGAATTTAACACGATTAAAACATGGTGTGTTTTTTTCGGTATATTATTGATTTTAATTAACGATTTATCAGATAAATGTCCGGACTGCACTGTGATGGGGAAATATTTATTTTCTATTATCACGAGTGACTTCAGATTGATCATCTATCGAAACTATCAAATTTTCTTTCTATTTTAAATAATAGCGTTTATCACCGTTTGTTTACATTTTTAAAGGGTATATAATACTTTATCGGGAATAACAACATGACACATTGAATTTACCAGTTTTAAATCACGCATATGTTCTTATTAACCATCAAATCATAATCAAAATCATAAAATAAAAATTATATGAGCTACATTTAAATCGTTGGATATAAAAATAAGACAACTAATAGTATAATTGATCCTGATCAAACGCGCTTGTTAATTAGTAATCGTTGTATTTTGCAGTTGTGGTGCGTTCCTGCTCCATACTTTCCACAACGGACTCCTGCAACACCGTTGAGTTGTTCGGCATCAAGTCAGAGGCTTGCACGTGCACCAAGGATCTCTGCAACTCCGCCCAGAAGATGACGTCATCATACGTCATTGCGGTCGTCTCCATGATCGCATCCGTGGCTAAGACAGCCAAATTTTAATCGTAGCATTTCCGTACAAAACACGAGACCAGTGAAGTCCCTAGATTTCATTGTTGGACTTTATTTCTAAGATTATATACGAAATGTTTTTGTAAACTTGAACACGTTTTGGACCGTCAAATATGTATTTTCAGTGATATGTTTTTATTAAACATTCATAAAACCTGTTTTAAATCAGTCCTAACATTAAAAATGCATTAAACTATAAGCGAGCGATTATTGTTCAAAACCCGGTACTGTTGTTGTAGTTTTTTGGTCTTTAGCGTTTAGATTAAATTTTGTATAATGGTGCTTGTAAGTACATACGCAGACAATTACATGGCTCGACATACTTTTACAGTCATAAACGGTATATTATGAATGCATAATTATTTCGGGTTGTGCGCTTATCACAAAGTATGGTTATCTTAGAATGCTTTCATAATTAAAGCTTAGATAGTAAAATTAAGTCAAAGACTTTTCAATAATAAGTTGATATGTATTTGCACTATATAGTTTCACATGAGGTTGGTATTCACACAGCCCCTAGTGAAACCGTTACTTGTGACGCACTTACGTAAATTGTTTATTTTTCTCCGATAATTCTACTTAAAACAGTGTAAGATTATGAGCTGTGTGAAAACGGGCCCTGGTTTAGAATAAACAGAATTGTTCAAATTTTACCACACTAGAAATGTGAACATAGGACATGAATGCTTTTGTTTATTGGGACTGCTAACATGTACATGTCAGAATGCCGCCGGCGAATGCGGACGCACGCACACGCGCAAAAAAGACCCTTTAACCATTTAACGCCCCTCCATCATTCTTCGAATGGCGAGGGCACGACATTATGAATTTTAAAAATAAACATTGTTCATGTAAGAACAATGTTGAGCTTTGTATAGACTCTATGATGCCCCGATTCTCATCTAAATAAAAGACAGAAAACTTTCACAACAAAAAGACAATATCCGAAAATACAGTAGTGTATTACAATATCATATTTATAGTATGGGACAAACACTGATACACAAAATATTGTGGAATGTTTTAGTATACACCGGTATAAATTGGAAGCTTTATCCGAATATCCCGATGTTCTACAATAAAGCATATTCACAGACAGGCAAGATATATTAAAACGAAAAAATATATATAAATGAGAATAAGTAAAGTGAGCACAATTGCTCGTATGACACATAGATAAATCCCATAGAGGGGTTAAATGCGAATATGGCGAGACTTTTGAATGTTGTTAATTTTAAAATTACCTACTGCTTATTACAGCCAGTGCTTGTTTCAGTAGAGACTAATATCTACAGATGCCGCACAAGATGGGTAGTACAAACATATATCAATTCATAATTGTTATATCGTATTAGTTGGAAAAGGGGCATAACTTTTGTAACAATGTTTAACATAGAATTACAAACATTGCACATGCATATAATAAGAAAACAACTGTATAATTAACCCTTTGCATGCTGGGAAATTTGTCGTCTGCTAAAATGTCGTCTGCTGAATTTCTAAAATTTTCGTCGATTTTTTTTCTAAGACCACTATCAGAATAGCAAACANCTTTTGTTTATTGGCACTGCTAACATGTACATGTCAGAACGCCGCCGGCGAATGCGGACGCACGCACACGCGCAAAAAAGACCTTTTAACCATTTAACGCCCCTCCATCATTCTTCGAATGGCGAGGGCACGACATTATGAATTTTAAAAATAAACATTGTTCTTGTAAGAACTATGTTGAGCTTTGTATAGACTCTATGATGCCCCGATTCTCATCTAAATAAAAGACAGAAAACTTTCACAACAAAAAGACAATATCCGAAAATACAGTAGTGTATTACAATATCATATTTATAGTATGGGACAAACACAGATACACATAATATTGTGGAATGTTTTAGTATACACCGGTATAAATTGGAAGCTTTATCCGAATATCCCGATGTTCTACAATAAAGCATATTCACAGACAGACAAGATATATTAAAAAGAAAAAATATATATAAATGAGAATAAGTAAAGTGAGCACAATTGCTCGTATGACACATAGATAAATCCTATAGAGGGGTTAAATGTGAATATGGCAAGATTTTTTAATGTTGTTAACCCTTTGCATGCTGGGTAATTTGTCGTCTGCTAAAATGTTGTCTGCTAAATTTCTAAAATTAGCATTTTCTTCGATTTTTTTTCAAAGAATACTATCAGAATAGCAAACAGTTTGGATCCTGATGAGACGCCACGTTCTGTGGCGTCTCATCTGGATCTAAACTGTTTGCAAAGGCCTTCAAAATCCGGTTCCAGCGCTCAAAGGGTTAATCTAAAATTACCTACTGCTTACTACAGCTAGTGCTTGATTCAGTAGAGACTAATACGTCCAGATGCCGCACAAGATGGGTAGTATAAACATATATCAATTCATAATTGTTATATCGTATAAGTTGGAAAAGGGGCATAACTTTTGTAGCAATGTTTAACATAGAATTACAAACATTGCACATGCGTATTATAAGAAAACAACTCCTCTGTATAATTAACCCTTTGCATGCTGGGAAATTTGTCGTCTGCTAAAATGGCTGAATTTCTAAAATTAGCATTTTCTTTGATTTTTTTTTCTAAGACCACTATCAGCATAGCAAACAGTTTGGATCCTGATGAGACGCCACGTTCTGTGGCGTCTCATCTGGATCCAAACTGTTTGCAAAGGCCTTCAAAATCCGGTTTTAGCGGTCAAAGGGTTAACAACCTAAAATGGTAAAAAATAAACAGGATTTTCTGGGATCGATTTAACACTTTCCACTTCAGTTCAAGAGTTAAACTCTTTCGACATTTTCTTATCAAGGAAATACAATTACTGGTATCATAAAATTTCAAAAGTTTTAGAGTGTTATTTCTCCCAGTATTATTTTTTTCAACCCAGCTGAATTAAAATACTTCATGATTTCAAGCAATCTAGTTAAAATCTTCTGATAAACTGAACAACTAATGAAAGAGGAGAAAACGTTAGTATTTGATTTTAATGAGATATGCTCTTTTATGAAAAGCATTTTAAAATAATGCATTACTGCTTATGCCTTATCACATACAATAAAAAATACTGGAATGGTACCTATAATAATAAGATGCAGCAATAACAGACTGTATCACAAACATATCACAATAACTCTTTTTAAGTATTATAACTCATAAAATTAACAAAAAATATTGCATGAACGGAAATTTCATAACTATCTAAATATATTTGCTGTACATTAAATATAAATCATTATTTGCCCAGTTCTTTAAATGTACAAATAATAACAGGACCACTGTATATAAAGAATACAAGGAAGGTGTTTTAATACAGAAACGTTTTTTATGCGGGGCTTAGAAAACCAAAACCACAAGCCTTATCTGTTTTTTACACTGGTTAGAATTCATTTTACCCCATCATTTAGCATTTTTCTTCACACATTTCCGAGGTAAACAAAAGAAAATGGCTGAAAACAAAACGTCAAAGGATATCATCATTCATAAGCATAACAAAAAAATGTCACTATACTGCAAGTGTTTGCTGTTTTCTACAATGCCGATATATGTTTATCCGAGTGTGTGTTAGTGTTAATTCGAGCATTAAGATGGGATAAAATACTGTCCTAGCTAAATTCAGATCACATTCAAAAAATATATTAAAAAACAATCATAAGGCTCTAACTTGTCTGTGAGCTACATGTATACTTGATAGTGTGACACTCTTTTGAACTTTGTTGAAATGCTTATAAACCACGCTGGCTTGCTATGTACAATACACTGTGATATTTAACTCGTAAATGTTGCTCGGAAGGCTAGTGCTGCCCCCTGTCCATTGGACGCATACTTCACAAACGCCAAATTACTCCTGGTAGTCATAGCAGCAGGCACTTCCTGTAACACACCGACATCAACATGTGTTTACAATTTACTTCTCAATATTGTGTTTTCAATTAATACTATTGTGAAACTTTCATTTGTGATTTTTTTTACATGCTTTTATGATTTTATACTTTTTCTTCTTCAAAAATGATTGAAAACTACACAGAACACATTTTCAATGAAAGCTTGTAACCAGTGTAAACGCAACAGTTTTACAAATATATTACAACTTGAGTGATATTTAACCCTTTCAATGCGGGAACCGGATTTTGAAGGCCTTTGCAAACAGTTTGGATCCAGATGAGACGCCCTTAACGTGGCGTCTCATCAGGATCCAAACTGTTTGCTATTCTGATAGTATTCTTTGAAAAAAAATTGAAGAAAAACCTAAATTTAGCAGACAACATTTTAGCAGACGACAAATTTCCCAGCATGCAAAGNGCACTTAACCAACCAAAAAAAAAAAAAAAAAAAAAAAATCTCCTTCGAATCACAATAGATATTTTCTTATATGTTCATGGAACAAATCTCATATGTTTATGGAGATTACATTTACCACAAATGAATCAAATGTATATTTAAGAGACCCGCTTTACATAATATTGCCAAGACTAGAGGGCCAATATAAACAAAGCTCCTAAGAAAAGACTTAAGTCCATCTCTTCCTTAAATACTCATTAAGTCTTGGGTTTGTTTAATTTTTGTTTCCATCAAGTGGTTTAAATCTAGTCTAGAACAAACAGATGTTCTTTATTTTATGAAATTTTCAAGAATTTTATGTTTATGTTTCACACGGTAAAATAGACTATCAATATTTCTCTCAAATATGACATTCTTTTCTTTCTTAAAGGCTTTGTAAATATGGCCCCTGCTCTACTCACATCCCCGCAGAACCTTCCAAACTGGTTTGCAGTTTCGCTGTCCCCATCATACATGATCACATAGTCTGTAGCGCAATTAACCATGTCTATCATGCGCATGTCAGTAAAGGTGAGTGTGATCACTCGACGTGCAGGCACACGCATGAGCCATGTGCAGGTGCTGGAATCGGAGTAGTTTCCAGGGTAACCAGGGCTCGTGAAGCTGCCGTTGATACCAGTGATGTTACCACCACATCCAAGCCCTGGTAATGAAGGATTTATTTATTAATAATAAAAGTGCTAATTAAACATGTGTCTATTGTTAACGGATGATCCGAAATTCCACTTTTGTCTCAATACTCCACTTATGTAAAAAAACAAGATTCTTTTTGGCAATTTGATGTTTGACCCCCTCAGTCTGACCTTGACCCTTGAGAGATGGGTGATACATGGGCCATTCTGCCTATTTATGGTGGTCATTAGTGGTAAGTTATTTTAAAATTGCAATATGAATGACGAAGTTACAGTCAGGACATCATATGGACAAATTTGACAAAAAAAGAATAAGTGTTTCCATGACCTTTTGGGAAAGGGAAACATGTGTTACAAGCAAAACAACGGTCATTTAATAGTAAGCATTTGTGCCGAATCATTTGGAAATTCATCAATATATGGAAAAATAATGGCTGAAAGCAGAATGTGAAAGCTGTTTTATGGCTTAATTTAACCTAGAAGAACTAGAGCTTTGTCACAAACGTGACAAATACCCCTAAATGAAGAGCAGATGAAAAGTACTTGAACTAGGGAACACCATGCTGTATGTGTAAAACGCACATAGTGACCCCGTGACCTAGATTTTGGCCCGGCATGGCCCATGTTCGAACATGGCCTAGATATCATCTAGATAAAACTTCTGACCAGGTTTGGTGAAGAGCGGATGATACCAAGTACTTAAAATAGAGATCGGACACCATACTGAATGTGTAAAACTCATTAAGTGACCCTGTGACCTAGTTTTTGGCCCGGCATGGCCCATGTTCGAACATGGCCTATAGATTATATAGATAAAACTTTTGACTGAGTTTGGTAAAGATCAGAAGTAAACTACTTCAATTAGAGAGCGGACAACATGCTGAATGTTTAAAACGCACTAAGTGACTCCGTGACCTAGTTTTTGACCCGGCATGGCCCATGTTCAAACTTGACCTAGACATCATCTAGATACAACTTCTGACCAAGTTTGGTGAAGATCGGATGAAAACAACTTGAATTAGAGCGCGGACACTTAATAGGGACCGACCGACAGACAGACAGACAGATAGACCGACAGACAAGTTCACTCCTATATACCCCCCTAAACTTTGTTTGTGGGGGAATAATGATCTTGACCTTTCAGGTTTAGAGTTACACCCAGCAGGTCATTTTATGATGGTTGACATTTGTGCAAAGGGGGCAGAAAAACATGAGTTTGTGATTTCTAAACTCAATGCAATCTTTCCACAAACAACAAAAGACCAGGCAAATGTTATTCAGGCTAGCAGAGATTATTTTGTCCATCGCCAAAGATAGGGTTAATGTTGCATACATATACAGTGGAATCTCTTTGAACCAGATCAGCTCTGCCCAAATCCTCTTTAAACTGGCAATATTGTCCGATCCTGTTGTATTCCACTTAATATTCATTTGTACAAATCTCACTTGTAATTTAATCCCCTGCATTCTAAAACCCAATACTTTTATTTCAACAACTACTGACCTTGAGTAGTAGCAGTGTAGGTGATGTCATATCCAGGGTGTGTTACAGAGTTGTCGGTCACAAAGCGGAACAGGACAACATTGCTGGGCACAAACACTGGGTCCGGTAAAGACCAACCACACAGCTTACCAGACACAGAGGTATTGGTGCTGTTCAGAATCTGCAACATACAGTTATCATAATTATGTGGACGTCACAATAACTACCAATAATTGCTTGGACTGGTATATAATTCAGTACTTCAAGCTCAAATCAAGGTGATCTTACATGAACAGGCTTCTTACATAACTTCCTATGTTCAACTTGGTGGATTACTGTTTGCCTCTGATGCTGTCATTTAATTACAATAAAATAAACAAGAAAGTCCAAAGGCTATATACCCTGCCGAGATTCATTTAACTTGGAAGTTGTGACATTGACTTTAAGCCAGCTTTTTTGACTTTTGCCGTCTGCATATCTTGTCAATGACCTTAAGATCGTACCTAAATCCCATTAAATCTCTTAAAATGGTTTAAAGGAAAAATAGGGCTGACATGACAATGGAGGATCATACTTTTGACCTAACGTATGACCTTGACCTTGAGATGGCGAACTGACTTAAGGCCTCTGTTCATTGTGACCTAGATTTGTTTAGCCAAGGATCATTAAAACCCTTCAATTGGTAATTGATAAGGAGCAAGTACAAAAATAGAGGATGCAACTTTTGATTTTGAACTTTGACCTTGACCTAAAGCCAATGTGACTGAATCATGCCCTTTGCACATTGTCTCAATCAACTGCACATTGAAGTCGAGTGTCATGAAAATCCTTCGAAGGGTATAGAAGATAGGGAGCGGACACATCCATGGAGGCTCAGACCTTTAACCTTGAAGAACGACCTTGACCTTGGGTCAGCTTGACTGACTCATTCTTCAGCACATTCTCTAAATTAACTGAACATTAAAGCCAAATGTAAATAAAGGACACTCGTTTGTACACTCATCAGTATCTTAGGGTCGGAAACGGAAACCTTTGAAAATTGAATATACTAAAATGTATTAAGAAAGGTCTTATATTAAATTTGATTTTCTAAGGGACTACAAACGCGTCAAAGTGCGTATCTGAATGGTAAAGGCTAGATCAGTCTAACCTCTAGATAGTCGTATTCACAGCTGCGATGTTCCTCCACCTGGAAGGCATTGAAGTACAGTGACACAGTGGTGCCTGCAGGGGCCGTGAGGTTAAAGCTGCAGTTGGCGTCGATGGGGTAACGACCTGGCCAGCCAGGGCTGAAGATCTGTCCTGAGCTGCCCGCATATGTCCGGTTACAATCTACATGGATGCTTTGTTTGTATTCATTTAGTAAAAAAGGTCAGTAGTACAGTAAGTCCCAAAACCTACAAGCGTGTTTAATTTATTTCCAGTTTTTTTTTTACTTTTTCTGTTCTAAAACATTATTTTGAGAGAAAGTGTTAACCGCCTTAATCTGGTCAACTGTCCCTTTAAAAATATTTCATAAAACGTGCAAAGGATTGTAGTGCAATAATCAAGGGTGTCAAATACAACTTACTCGATCAAATTGGTGACTTAAATTTTGCTCTTGTCCAACGCGATGTCTGAAATTCTCTGGCAATTGGGCAACCCCTTTTTCAGACTAATCAAAACCTCTATTAGGCATCAGTTGATTGTGTGACAACAACACGATATGGTGATGATTGATACTATATAACGCATTGATCATATTGTTTGTTCTGTTCATACTGTTTGTAACAGTGATCAATCAATGTGTGTGCCCATGGCATAAGTAATAATNGGTCGATATCTATAACGAAGCAGCAATGCGGTCATTGTGTGTACCTGAGCATGAGAAGTAGTTCTGGACGAATAAGCCTATATGGTTGTGTAACTATAAGCTGCACTCCGCAGTAAAAAAAAAGTGCATTGTGGGTAAGCAAGTTGCGGTTGTAAATGCCTTGTCTTTGACAGCGCGTATGAATATCTTTTAAGTGATTCGGCTAATTTGCATAGTTATATAACTAGTGAAATTGAAAATTGAGCATTACGTTATTTCACCTCTGGAGCGTAAGTCATGTTATAAATAATGCATTGATCATATTGTTTGTTCTGTTCATACTGTTTGTAACAGTGATCAATCAATATGTGTGCGCATGGCGTAAGTAATAATTACAATGACATAATTTGATAATCAACAAAATCTCAAACAGCTTGATTCTTAAACTTTATTTAACAAAAAAAATGTCTTTGTAGATGTGACTGTGAAATTTAGGGTGACTACAAAGTAAGACCTGATTTTTTGGGGGCTGGTAGCCCTGCAGCAGAAGTGACTTTTAACAGTTTTGTACACCCCCTAAAACTGCAGCGCATTTCTATCAACTCTTTGTAAATAGATATACCGTAGCTTATAGAAGGGACTGACATTTAAAATAGAACTGCAAGTCATGAAAAGAATACATGATAACTTTAAGTTGATTTACTTTTTTTAATGAAGTCACACAGAATAGTACAATAATTGATAGTCTTCTTAGATCCAAGCACAATTTTCAGCATAAGAATAACGTGAATATACACAAACAATGCCAAAAAAACTGTAAATAACACTAAATCAAATAGCCTTACTAGCTGTTTTGTAGGTACGTGAGACTAACAAGAGCACCGCAGAGCGGATGCCAACGCTCGGCTGTGGGTGCAGTTTTGAAAAAAAAAAAAACAACCTTTGACCTTGACCTTTGACCTTGAAGGATGACCTTGACCTTTCACCACTCAAAATGTGCAACTCCATGAGATACACATGCATGCCAAATATCAAGTTGCTATCTTCAATATTGCAAAAGTTATGGCCAATGTTAAAGTTTTCGGACGACGACGCGGAAGGACGAGCAGGCTATGACAATACCTCGGGTTTTCTTCGAAAACAGCCGAGCTTAAAATAACTCTAAACTAGCTGTTTTGTAGGTAAGTGAGTCTAAAAATAGCACTTAACCAAATAACTTTACTAGCTGTTTTGTAGGTAAGTGAGACTAAAAATAACACTTAACCAAATAGCCTTAATAGCTGTTTTGTAGGTAAGTGAGTCTAAAAATAGCACTTAACCAAATAGCTTTACTAGCTGTTTTGTAGGTAAGTTAGACTTAAAATAACACTTAACCAAATAGCCTTACTAGCTGTTTTGTAGGTCAGAGAGAATCCTGTGCTAAGGCCAGCGGTAGCAGCATAGTTGATCTGAATGGTCTGTCCAACAGTGTCAAACACAGGCGGTGGGGCCGCACCACATGTGTGAATGGTACGACCTTGTGAACCCTGCAAACATGTTCACATGGAATAAACTTAACAACTATAAATAGAAACTTTTGTATTTGCCATATAACAAGTTAACATGAATACTTTTTTATATGCCATATTACTTTTTAGGGACAGCAGGTTTCTTGAATTAAAATGAAATGTAAAAAGAAACAAGAGCACCGCATATCGGGTGCAAACGCTCGACTGTGGGTGCTGGATTTTGTTTTTTTGACCTTTGACCTTGAAGGATGACCTTGACCTTGACCTTTCACCACTCAAAATGTGCAGTTAAATGAGATACACATGCATGCCAAATATGAAGTTGCTATCTTCAATATTGCAAAAGTTATGGCCAATGTTAAAGTTTTCGGACGACGATGACTACGACGCGGAAGGATGAGCTGGCTATGACAATACCACAGGTTTTAATTAGTATCATTTTGAAATAAATTTTAGCCATTTAATGAATTTTTTTAAATGAAAGTTGCGGTTTGTATTATTTACAACCAAAACATGCACTATCAACAGACTTTAAAAAAACAAACAGGAAATACATACTTATACATGACAAATTTGATATACTCAATACATGTAGATGTAAAACATTTGTTGTCAATGAAAAGCTGATAGCAAATAATTTGAAAAATGAAAACAATGTATTACCATGTAAAACGCCTAAATATAAATACAAGTCTTTATAATGTTACCAAAACATTAATGACAACAGCAATGATATGGACACAAGGCACAAAAGCTGCAAATATGATTCCATAGTAGGCAGTGATATTTTAGGGAAATTTTGGGCTGAAATTGGGCCCCATGCCCCTGCTAAAAAGGTATATATTTTATATTTCCTCTTACAATTCCCCTCTTTTCAAAAGCTTTATTTTGTAAAAAAAAAAGATGAATTAATTTGATCCAAATTGACTGTAAGTTGCATGATTGTCGATAATCTCAGCAATTTTCATCAAACCAAGTTTGAACATAATTAAGTAAAAAATGTGTCACAAAGAATTTAATAAAATTTAATGTTTTACAACACAGTAGAACTTAAACATGTAATCATGTTGATCTGAAACAAGAGATGTGTTTGTCAGAAACACAATGCCCCCTACTGCGCCCCTTAAAAAAAACAAAAAAAAAACGAAACCTTAACACAAAACCTAAATGCAAAGTGTGACAAAATTTCAGAAGGACAGACGGACAGGCAGACGGACAGTGCGATCACTATATGCCACCCTACTGGGGGCATAAAAGAAGTCCTCTTAAATCATAAGATTCCCCCATCAAAAGGCCCCCCCCCCCACCAAATGTGAACCAAAACACTGGTGGGGTAGTGGAATAATGGAAACGGGAACTGTCTAGTGACCAGATAGGCTCAGGTTAAATCCCCACTAAGGAAGCATTTGTAAGATTTTCGCCCGAAATACACCTAGCCTTTTGTTTTTAACTCAGTCATGAGATTGAATTGATAAGCCGTAGCCTATTGATGCAATCTGACCTAATTAAATAGGTTCAAACTAAATGCTAACTACCAGAGGATAATCCCTGAGTTCCAAGTACTCGGGCTCACAGCCTGACGTTGACTGCAGGTTCAAGGCCGTGACCATCACCTCAACCTGGTCCGTTACCGAGGGGGCATCGATGGTCCAGCGGCACTGTACATCACGACGGAATGCCCCGGGAAAGCCCGGTGATGTGACGACTTGCGGCACAGATGACGAGGTAAACGCTCCCCCACACAAGGCTTGGTTTGTTATAGGTAACAAATGTGAAATATGTTGCAAATAACAGGTGCTTAGATATGAGCCTTGCTCTGTGAAAAGAGGTTTTAATGCATGTGCTTAAAGTGTCGTCCAAGATTTCCGCCAAAACTGGATTTTTGCTAAGAAGATACTTTTTTTAAATATCATAAAAGTGGTAAGTGTTGTCCGTGATTAGCCTGTGTGGACTGCACAGGCTTATCTGGAATGACACTTAACGCACATGCATTAAACCCCCTTTTCACAGATCGAGGTTCATATCTAACAAGTGTTTAACATCATGGTTCAGTGTAATTCAATGGTTTATATCACAATGAGATGGATCAGGCATCATATGAGCATTTTGTGCTAAGGTGAGCTAAAAATCTCANATCAAAGAATACTATCAGAATAGCAAACAGTTTGGATCCTGATGAGACGCCACGTTCTGTGGCGTCTCATCTGGATCCAAACTGTTTGCAAAGGCCTTCAAAAGCCGGTTTCAGCGCTCAAAGGGTTAAGACATGATCCATGCAAGTAAAAACGCTTTGTAGGAAGAATCATTGATGTTGGACAAAATGTGTCATTTTGGGTCCAAGAATTTCGGACCTTCTTAATAAGTCTAAGTCTAAAAGAACTTCTATGTCAAGGTCAAAATGATATAATGGTGATGTTGGTGTGTAGAGAATGTTAATATATAATACCCATTAAAGTGTCAAAGCTTTGTAGCAATCAGTGTTGATGTTACACCAAACACATCAATTTTGATAAACCAAGAATTTGGACCTTCTAGACTAGTTTAAGTCCATAAGTAGGGCAATTTGAAGATCAGGTGATGTGGGTGTGTTAAAAGTGTTTGCGAATAACAAACATTCAAGTATCAAAGCACAATCTATTTATATAGGACAAATCCTTATTTTAGTTGAACCAATAATTTGGACCTTCTTACCTATATGAGACGGTGTTTCACGCAAGAACCATATGGCTCCATTTAAGACCAAGGTCATACTTTAATGTCAAACGTTAAACATGAGAATTTTACTTCAAGCCCATCTTGATAAAATTAATGAATATTTTCCTACGTCAAATATTCTGCATACAATACAATCATCCAAATATTATCTTGAAGTGTGAAAATGGGTTACTTTATAGTGTATTATTATATGTGATAGCCTAAGGAGTTCAAAGCAAGAATACATATTTGATCCCCAACATAAATGTTTTGTTTTTGAAAAAAAAAGGGCATAATTCTGCTAGGTCATGGTTATAGAGTTTAACCCTTTGAGTGCTTGAACCGGATTTTGAAGGCCTTTGCAAACAGTTTGGATCCAGATGAGACGCCACAGAACGTGGCGTCTCATCAGGATCCAAACTGTTTGCTATTCTGATAGTATTCTTTCAATAAAAATCGAAGAAAATGCTAATTTTAGAAATTCAGCAGACAACATTTTAGCAGACGACAAATTTCCCAGCATGCAAAGGGTTAATCAGTGACCTCAAACAATGACTTCCAACAAATGTTTGAAGTTTAAATTGAATACTTGTAGTAAAAACAGTATGGAGATGTTGCACTTTAACCTTGACCAGATGACCAGAGCATCAACGAGCTGCAGACGCCGACATTTAGGTGTGTAGCAGAGCTTGAACTATTGGGAGAAAAGTCAAGCAAAAAAATGTATGACATTATTTCAAAAGTACCATCTTGTTGTGTGTATGTAGCATTGAAACCAGCCCCTTCAATGTTGCCATCGGAGAAGAACTGGACGTACAGGATGTTTGATGTGGACACAATCTCAGACGGGAATGTCAGCCCACAGTAGGTGCCAATCAGAGGGTCATCCATTGTCATACCATCGTAAATCTGAGGAAATTGGAAATCAATGTGTTGTTACAAATGATCGAGTTGCGCTCTGAGAAAACGGGGTTGAATGCATGTGCGTGAAGTGTCATCCCAGATTAGCTTGTTCAGTCCTCACAGGCTAATCAGGGACAACACTTTCCGCCTAAACTGGAATTTTGTCAGAAAGAGTCTTACTTTAAACAAAAAACAGAACAAAAGTGGAAAGTGTTGTCCATGATAAGCATGTGCGCACTGCACAGGCTAATCTGGGGCGACACTTTACGCACATGTACTAAGCCCCTTTTTTTCACAGAGCGTTGCTCAAATGATATCAATACTTTCAGCTTTCAGTTATTTGATTCAAAATAGGTGCATTACTTCTACAAACAATCATTAATCAGATGAACTTTGTAAATTGATGTCTTGTTACAAGTACAAAATAGTGTAATTTTCAATAATTTTATTCAAAACTGATGCTTGCAATACTTTTGTCACAAGCACATTCTGATGTTTGGCATATATCAGTCTTTTTTTTGTACCATGCAATTTTTTATTTTTTTTACAGGATAATTAATCCTGTTCTGTCATTAAAAACACCCGCACCACTTTGTCACAGTAATTGCAGCCATGCCTATTGCTAGGTTCAAGGGTACATAACTCAGGACAATGTGGATCAATGGGCATGAACAAAACGTATTGCACATCTACTCTTCATTGTTATGCAATAGTTCAAGTTTCAATTGAAATGCTTAAGATTTTATGCGTACCCCAAGACAAATCATTGGACTGACAGTGTGACTCCAATACAAACCCTGCCAAACTTTGTTTTGGGGGGTATAAATATTTGCTACCTATAGACATGTTCAGCAAATAAAACAGCTCTTGAGTGATAAGAATAGAAGATACTTGTTTGCAAACATGAGCCGCGTTCTAGTTAAACTGGGCTTAACCCTTTGCATGCTGGGAAATTTGTCGTCTGCTAAAATGTCGTCTCCTGAATTTCTTATATGAGCATTTTCTTTGAATTTTTTTCAAAGAATACTATCAGAATAGCAAACAGTTTGGATCCTGATGAGACGCCACGTTCTGTGGCGTCTCATCTGGATCCAAACTGTTTGCAAAGGCCTTCAAAATCCGGTTCCAGTGCTCAAAGGGTTAATACATGTTCGTAAAGTGTCGTCCCAGATAAGCATGTGCAGTACACTCCTGCTTATCAGGGACAACAATTTCCGCCTTCACTAGATTATTGTTAAGAAGAGACCTCCTTTTAACACAAAACTCTTTAAGAGTGGAAAAAGTCTTCACTGATTAGCCTGTGCTGATTGCACAGGCTAATCTGGGACGACACTTTACGCACATGCATTAAACCCCCTTTTCACAGAGTGAGGCTCAAATGATATCAATACTTGCAGCTGTCAGTTATTTGATTTAAAAAAAAACTGCATTGATTTGTACCAACAATTGTTAATCTGATAAAATTTGTAAATTGACGTCTTATGACAACTAAAAGCCAGTGTCATTGTCAATAATTGTATTCAAAACTGATGCTAGCAATACTTTTTTTACCAAGCACCGTCTGATGTTTGGCATGTATATGGGTTTTTTTGTACCATGCAATTGTTATTTTTTGTCACAGACAAATTTATCTAGAGCTGTCACTAAAAATAGCACAGCACCACTTTGTCACATTCCCATGTTCAAGGGCACATAACTAAAAATTAAATGGATCACAACCATGAAAATTGTGTCTTGCACATCTAAACTTCATGGGGATGACATACTTAAAGTTTAAATTAAATGGTTTGAGAAATGACAAATTATTTTGCGTTGTTTTAGTTACATTATTGTATAAGATATACTTATGTGTACATTATTACATCATTAATTCTTAATGTGACTCAAATGAGTTTTCGCTTTGTGTGAGAAAGAACACAACAAGTGTTTGCACTACGAAGTTTAATAACATACATGTAGTGACTGTGCGGCATTGTGAAAGGGTGTTACAGGTTAACATATCTATAGACATGCATAGCAAATACAACATCTTTTGAGTCATAACCTAGTCACTAGAAAACTAAATACTTTTTGAAAATATAATTGCAAGATGATACCTTAAGGTAGTCATAGATGCAGTCAGTATGATTTTCCAGGTTGAAGCCCGGCAGGATGTTGAGTTTGATGACCTTGTTGTTGGCGCCCATGATGAGCCATCGACAGTCCAGGAAGGCCTCGTACAGACCGTCTCCATTGCCGTCCACCGACCGCAGCTGTCCACTGGAGGCATTCAGCAGCCCACCACAGCCCAGAGCTTGGCCTACAGATAGATATCAATCATTAGTTTATTTTAAATTGAGCCTCGCTCTGAGAAAAACGGGGCTTAATGCATGGGCGTTAAGTGTCGTCCCTGATAGCCTGTGTTGTCTGCAAAGACTAAGCAGGGATGACACTTTCTGCTTTAATGTTATTTTCCTTTAAAATGAAGTCCTGTTTTTAGCAAAAATCCAATTAAGGCCGAAAGTGTCGTCCCTGATTAGCCCGTGTACACTGTACAGGCTAATCTGGGACGACACTTTGTGCACATGCATTAAGCCCTATTTTCCCAGAAAAGTTTTATTATACCTCATTTCTTCATTCCACTATATGTTAGAAATGATACAGGCAACAATTTGATCTATTTTACATTTTAGATTCAAACACAATTTTGGTTGCTATCATCAATTAGTTTTACTTCTTACACATCACAAGGGGACGTCAGTCTTCCATGCATAAAGAAAGAAATCAACCATAAGTCATTCGGTCACAAATTATGAGCCAAGATGATTTCTTTGACAATAATTCTCACAGGTGTTCATAAACATAGTAATTGTCTTGCTGTCCAGTGAGGATTTAATATGTTTTTTTACAATGAAAAAAAAACAACCTCTATATAATAAAACATAATTAATTTACTAGTAAACGGTTATTCAGAACATCAATAATTTATTGTTTAATGAGTTAATAATTTATTAAATATGCCTCCATATGAAAACACACTTATAACAAAAACCAAATTCTCCTCTACAGCAATAGTTTTTAATGACTGTTTCAATGAGGAATTTAAAAAATAAAATACAACACACTTGTAAAGAAGAGCTTCAAATGAAGAATAAGGGACCTTAATTAAATGAACAATATTCATACCATAAGTCGTCCTGTAGACACCATAAAATCCTTTCCCAGCCACCGAAGTGTCCGACACAAAGTTGAGAGTCATGGTGTTAGAGGTTGATGCAATCAAGCCCGTAGGTAGTACATTACCACAGTATCGACCAATCAGAGGCGAGTAAGGGTTTGGTCCGTCAAATACATCAACGTAGTCATAGTTGCAACTGGAATGGGCCTCTAGATCCAAATTTCCAAACCTGTTTGAAGACATTTAAAATCTAGTACATGTACACAATATGTTGAAGTCAATTACAATGGTTGCAAGACGTTTCATTATTACTTGTAAAACAGTTACATAAATACCTTCATAAAATAGTTTGTTTGATCTTAAATGTGTGGTTTTCTTTTTATAATGCCTCATGTAAGACCTCTGACTTGAACATTCGTTGGACATTTGATTTTCATGGTTGAAAGGACCCACAAAAATCCACGAAAAGTATTGTCCAACAATAATATTTGTATTACAGTAATATTTAAGGACAATTTTCAAAATGTTTTCTCTTTTGCACTTATCATAACTAGAGCTTTGTCACCAAGGTGACTAATATCCATGCACAGGGCTGTCAAATTTGAAGCAGCTATTACCCAATACTAGTTTCAAGGGCACATAACTCAGAAATTAGTGGATCACTGGAACGGAAAATCAGGTCTTGCCAATCTTAATGTCATGGTGATGACATATTTGAAGTTTCAATTTAATTGCTTGCATAATGTGGAAGTGATTTGCACCTCAATCTTTGTACATTTATGCAAACTGGCTGGCCAACCAACTAACTGACTGACAGGGTGACGCAATACATACACCCTATTAAACTTTCAATTGAATAATTGAAGTAAAATACTTGTGTTGGGGTATAACGAGTATTTAATCAAATCATGTCACAATAAGAAGATATCAATTTGAACACCCACTTAACATGGAAGTCCACAATTCTCTCAGTCACCCATGTACATGTTTCTTTTCTGTCTAAATAATTACATAGTTTGTAGCTCACTGACACAGATTCCCACATGTGCATACAACATTTTGCAATGTCCATTGGCATACCTGAATTGGACTACCCTGTCTGCCTGCACAGTGATGTACCAGGTGCAGTTCATCCCATTGTGGTAGTTGGCTGGTCCTGTTGGGGTTTGCACTACTCCAGCTGGCTCTGTATACACACCTCCACACTCGCTCGAACTAAAAAGAGTCAAATTCAATACTTTCTATTTAACGATATAACCTGTAACAGCTTTAACAAGGGACAAAATTGTCACAAAACCAGGTTTTCAATAAAAAAAGTATGATAAAGGGAGAAAACTGCAACTCAAAATGTGAATTGCTACTGATTGTTCATCACAATTACCCCCCTTGTTTCAAAATCAATCTATTTTTAGTTGTGGCGACCTTGACCTTGGAGATATCTACGTAATTCTTTCGCGCGACACACCGTACATTGATGGTGAACAAATGTGCAAAATGATTTTAAAATCTGAAATAAATGACATAGTTATGGCCCGGACAAGCTCATTTATGGCCATTTTTGACCTTTGAACTCAAAGTGTGACCTTGACCTTGGAGATATTGACGTAATTCTTTCGGGCGACACACCGTCCAATGATTGTGAACAAATGTGCCAAATGATTTTAAAATCTGACAATGAACAACATAGTTATGGCCCGGACAAGCTTGTTCCGCCCGCCCGCCAGCCCGCCCGCATTCGCCAATCTAATAACCAGTTTTTTCCTTCGGAAAACCTGGTTAACAAAACTAGAAGGTTCATTTAAGTTGAAAAATAACCCTGCAATAACCCATTTAGAGCAGATACAAAACTTGTGAAATTTATCTCTAAATTTTATCGCTCCCTACTTCACATTGATCACACATGAAGAACCAAAAAACCTTATGTTAATTTATTGAACTAATTGCCTAAATTCAAGGGGGTGTAACTCTGCACAAAATAGTGTGAGAAACACATGAAAAACATATTGCGCTTCTACACAGTAAAAACAACATATCCATACATTTTCAAGTTGGTACATAGAAAACAAAGAGATGAGTTTACAAAATAAAGTTCACATGTACAATGAAGTATCCAAATTTGTCAAATTTCAAGTCTGCAAATAGTGCCACATAAACGAAAATAATGTCTTGCACTTCTCAATAGTATGAACAACATATATAGATAAAAAGTTTCATGTTGATATGAAGAAAACTGAAACACTAGTTTGCTGCACAAAGTCCACATGTGCAGAATGACACACCATCAGACCGACCAACCAACCCACAGAGTGATTAGAGTATACCCTCACAAACTTCATTTGCGGGGGTATAATTACACCCTTTACCACTCAGATACACACTTTGACGCGTTTGTAGTGCCGTAGAAAATCAAGTTAATTAAAAACCTTTCTTACAAAATTCAAGTTTTAAAGGATTTATTTCTAACCCTGATGAGCAGCAAACAGCATAAAACCTGAACAGACTGCGAGTTACTCACAGGCTGTTCTGGTTTTATGCTGTTTGCATATAGCCATTTTCACTTTGCTTCTGAGAGAGAAAAAAGTTAATACTCCAGTGTTAATGACTAATCAATGACTCACGTATATTGGGCCCTGAAGCCCCGCCCCGACCGGGTGCGGTCAGTCCAGAACTGGACATACATGGGGCCCAGGGCACTGACCGGTTGAGGGGCTGTAGACCCACAGAACTTGCCCAGCATACGACCATTGGAGCTGTTCCCTTCATATATAGCTATAAAGTCGTACATACAGCCAAGCCTATTTCCAGCTGAAACAATGATAACAAATCCTTTTGAATATTTTAATAAGAATACAGACAAAAAGAGGGTGTAGCATTGTTACATGAGAAAATGGGATGAAAAATTATCTTAATACAATAAACAACCAATATTTGATAAACATTTCATAGATGATGGTTCTGGACTATGGACACATGGAAGTGATGAACTTATGAAATTTTTCAACTATGGAAACAAAATACATGAAAACATCAAAGTAGAGTTAAGATGGAAGACAACAAAGATAACCTTCTTAGACACAAAAATTCAACTGGAAGATGATAAAATAGCAACTGATTTATACTCAAAACCAACCGATAAACATCAATATGTCCTATATGCCTCAGACCATCCAACAAATGTAGAGAAGGCAATACCCTATGGACTAGAAATACGTTTAAAAAGAATATGTTCTGATTTTTTTTTTACAATAGTCGCAAGAAAGAACAAACAAACACAAAATCTCCAGAAAAGAGGATATCTAAATAAATTTGTAGACCATGAATTATCCCGAGTTGATAGTTTAAAAAGAAAGGACTAACTTAAGAAGAAAGAAAAAAACAAAACAGCCAACAAGAGAATACCACTAGCTATAACATATTCCAACGACCTTCCAAATATCCACTCAATAATTTGAAGACATACAGACAAACTATATAAATCAGACAGAATGAAAAATGTATTCCCAGATGTACCAATTGTTGCATACAGACGAGATAGAAATATCGGTGACATTTAAGTACATGGAAAAAAACAAAGAAATAAACAAACGTTTTCAACAAATACCAAAATCATGCAAGACAAACTGTATAGTCTGTGAAATGTTAAAAAGAGGTTTTCATAACAACACAAGAATTGAAATTCCAAATGAAGCAATAAAACAGAACTGCAACATTTACAACTTGGTTAAACGGTATATTTTGTATTAAATGCCAGAAGATGGTATATGTAGGAGAGACAAGCAGAACGTTAAAGGAACGTGCCAAAGAACATGAGGCTGACGTGTGGCTCGGGAGCGATAAACCAATCTCAGAACATTTCAAGGGTGCTGGCCACGGAGAGCAGGACATTGGTATATCAGTGCTGACACAAATACGAGACAGTTCCTGTTATAACAGACTTATAAAGGAATTAGAATTCATAAAGTGGTTTCAAACACAGTCTCCAAATGGATTAAACACTCAAAATCAACTTGATGTCCTGCTACGAGAAATTATTTAGTAAAAATTATTTGTGAAAAACATTTTATATTAATCCTCAACATAAATGAATATAAAAATAACAGTACGGTACTAAATGCAATTTATCTTATCTATAATATGTATATGATACATTGCATAGCAAGTATATATCATTACTAGTATTTAATTATAATCTTTTACGTAGATATGGATTGATATAATTAAATTCATTAAATAAGTTTAACCTATATAATTAATGATAAAAAAAATCAGGTAAATTATAATTATATATGATGTTGTATTGTTTTATTGTAAAATATCAATTTATTTAGTATATAAAGCACACATTTGACATAAGATTGTGACATGTTATATGTAAGTATTTCAAGTCATTTCATTTTTTGCGAATTTTTACGATTTTTGGCGCCATTTTATAAAACGTCGTATATGACGTCATCATGTACAAGGTCATTTGACGTTTAAAAACATTTACTTAATTATTAAAAATATGCTGTCAAAAGACGTAAAAATTAAGTTGACAGATTTGTTCCATTGTTTGGATAAAGGCATAATGCCGAAACTTTAATTAAAGGAGAAGAATCAGAGATTTATTATTATTTAATATCCCTTAACCCTTTGAGCGCTGGAACTGGATTTTAAAGGTCTTTGCAAACAGTTTGGATCCAGATGAGACGCCACAGAACGTGGCGTCTCATCAGGATCCAAACTGTTTGCTATTCTGATAGTATTTTTTGAAAAAAAATTGAAGAAAATGCTAAATTTACAAATTCAGCAGACGACATTTTAGCAGACGATAAATATCCCAGCATGCAAAGGGTTAAGATAATTCAACTGAGCTTATTACTATATGGACAAACAATTTAAACAGCAAACAATGTTTTTGTACATGGATTTGTTACCCCATTAATGTTTCTGGTAAGGAAGAACAACAACTGTACAAAAACAATATCATTGTATAAACTTGTATAAAGAAGAGACAAGTGCATTTGAATAGTTTTATAAATAACATTGAATGAATCTCGCTCTTAAAAACTGGGATTAATGCATGTGCGTAAAGTGTCATCCCACATTAGCCTGTGCAGTCTGCTTTCGTGGATTTTTTTGTTTAAAGGAAGTCTCTTCTAAACAAAGATCCAGTTAAGGCAGAAATTGTCGTCCCTCGTCCATGATAAGCCTGTGCGGACTACTCAAAGTTCATGATAAGCCTGTGCCGACTACTCACAGTTCAAGCCTGTGAGGACTACTCACAGTTCAAGCCTGTGCGGACTACTCACAGTTCAAGCCTGTGCTGACTACTCACAGTTCATGATAAGCCTGTGCGGACTACTCACAGTTCATGATAAGCCTGTGCAGACTACTCACAGTTCAAGCCTGTGCGGACTACTCACAGTTCATGATAAGCCTGTGCTGACTACTCACAGTTCATGATAAGCCTGTGCTGACTACTCACAGTTCATGATAAGCCTGTGCCGACTACTCACAGTTCATTTAGCCCAGTTGTTCCAGCATGATGCTTGAATACTTTACCTTCAATATCAAAGTTATTGGGGTCAAAGTTGATGAAGGTATAATGCTGCGGGTCCATGTCCAATGTGTAATTACAGCGGAGATTGTTGGGGTATGGTCGGGGAAACCCGGGCGATGTCAGAAAGCTTGATTGCATGGATAGGCGGCCCCCGCAAGCTGAAAAACAGCCAAGTATCCATATAATATCTTTTCGTTATCAAACGTTTATTTGAAAGCACAACAAGAGGGCCACACATTTTTTAGTGTGCATAGGCCCTTTATTATTACAAAATTTAATGTCAAACAAGAGTTAACAAAGAAAGTTTCTTCATACACAGTGCATTACTCACTGGATATCCATGATGCGGAGAAGCCATTGCCATTGGTGGAGGGGTCTGACCTGAAGCTGACGATGAGTCTAGACCCAGACGACACCAGTGGGGGCGGTAGCAGGTTGGAACACCAGCGACCCAACACCACCTCTGAGCCGTTGCTTATAACATCACTTACCTGCAAGAAAGAGAAGGTATTCATTTTGTAAAAAAATATGCGCCACGCTATTGGCAAACTGGGCTTCATGCATGTGCATAAAGTGTCGTCCCAGATAAGCCGGTGCAGTTTGCACAGGTAAATCAGGGTTGACACTTTCCGCTTTTATGGAATTTTTCATTTAAAGGAAGTCTCTTCTTAACAAAAATCCGACTAGGCGGAAAGTCTCTTCCCTGATTAGCCTGTGCAGACTGCAGACTAATCTGGGACTACACTTTACGCACATGCATTCAGCCCATTTTCCCAGAGCCGGGCTCATAGGTTAACCCTTTGAGCGCTGGAACCGGATTTTGAAGGCCTTTGCAAACAGTTTGGATCCAGATGAGACGCCACAGAACGTGGCGTCTCATCAGGATCCAAACTGTTTGCTATTCTGAAAGTATTCTTTGAAAAAAAAATCAAAGAAAATGCTAATTTTAGAAATTTAGCAGACAACATTTTAGCAGACGACAAATTTCCCAGCATGCAAAGGGTTAAAAACAAATCATGTGAAAACTAAAAAATGTCACACAAGTGGTGACGAATACCCCTCAATGCAACATATCATAATAAGAAGCCTAATGTCATACAATGTCTAAATTAAACAAGGGGCATTACTTTTGTATTTTTTATGTTCCATGATAGAAATCGTGCATGCACAACTTCTTGTCATATATGGAACTAAACCTGCAAGTCACAGGTTAGCTACCAGTACAATTGTGAAGTGTCTACAAATAATTGGGAAAACAGGGCTTGATGCATGTGTGTAAAGTGTCATCCTAGATTAGCCGGTGCAGTCTGCACAGGCTAATCAGGGATGACACTTTCCGCCTTCACTGGATTTTCGTCAAGAAGTCTTCCTTTAAACGAAAAATACAATCAAAGGGGATAGTGTCATTCCTGATTAGCCTTTGCAGACTGCACAGGCTTATCTGGGACGAAACTTTACGCACATGCATTAAAGCCCCTTTTTCACAGAGCAAGGCTCAATTAAAACACTGCATACCTCAACATAATCATAATCACAGTCGCCATGGTGTTCCATATCAAAGGGTGGGTTGAAGGTCAAGGTCAGGATATAGCCTGGGTCAGCATTGAGGTCCCAGACACACTCGGTGTTGTGTGGATAGCTGGACGGGTAGTTTGGTGTGGATAGATTTCCAGTGGAGGTGTGAAGCAACCCACCACAACCTGTGAATTGTTGAAGAGAGCCTTCCATAACACACACAAAATCAACATACCATAATTACTCTAAGTTTTCAGACAATCTCATTTAAGGGACACCCAAGCTTTTAGCTAAAAAATTATTTTTTATCACTCTAAATTTTCTGACATAATTAATAACTCTAAGTGTTCGGAATTTTACAAGCAAATGCACAAGCATATGCTATTATTCGCCGAAACAATTCAAGTTATACACATGGCATACCCTTGGTTGATTGTCAATGTAGTATTTTAACACCTGTATTTTTTAAATATTTTTTTATCTAAATTTTCGGACACGAAATAGTTTTTGTTTAAATTACCGGTAAGTGTCCGAAAACTTAAAGTTATTACGGTAACCATGTTCCCATTGTCAAAGATAAAATCTATCCCTATTTTGAAATTTTCATTTTTAATTCAATCTTGATATTCAATCTAATCAATTTTAGAATGTATATATAATAACTGAATTTCTTGATCAGTAGAAATGTTAACCCTTTGCATGCTGGGAAATTTGTCGTCTGCTAAAATGTCGTCTGCTGAATTTCTAAAATTAGCATTTTTTTCGATTTTTTTTCCAAGATACTATCAGAATAGCAAACAGTTTGGATCCTGATGAGACGCCACGTTCTGTGGCGTCTCATCTGGATCCAAACTGTTTGCAAAGGCCTTCAAAATTCGGTTCCAGCGCTCAAAGGGTTAAACTTGGCAAGGCTCTACCTGATGAAGCATGATGGACTACATATATAATTCTGATTCAGCAGGTACATTTTCATCTCAAAATCCTGGACTGATGTTGTTGAAATAATTCGAAATAAAACTGTTTAAGAAAAATCAAATCAAAAAGCATATGAGCCTTGCTCTGTAAAAAGGCGGTTTAATTCATGTGCGTAAAGTGTTGTCCCGGTTTAATCAGGGACGACACTCTCTGCTTTTATTATATTTTTCGTTTAAAGAAAGTCTCTTCTTAGAAAAAATTCAGTTAAGGCGGAAAGTGTCGTCCCTGATTAGCCTGGGGGAACTGCACAGGCTAATCTAGGACCACACTTTATGCACATGCATTCAACCCCCTTTTTCACAGAGCTAGGCCAATTTGTATAATGAATCCTACCTTGTGTTGAGAATGAGTACGTCAGTCTGAAACCTCTGGCACTCATGCTGTTATCTGTGAAGAACACAATACGGACTGAGTTCGACTGCGACTTGAACCCCCTAGGTGGCCCTGTGCCGCAGAACTTCCCGATGGACGGTGAGGAGGCATAAGGTCCATTGAAGAGCTCCAGGTAGTCATAGCCGCACTGGAAGTGGGCCTCCATTGCAAAGTCTGTAAAGTCCACCTGAAAACACAAGAGACACGTAATGTAAGAGTGAATTTATTGTCATGAAATTGTGAACATGTGCAACATATTGCAGCTAAGATGACATATTTTAAGTTATTATCTGTGAATGTAACTCTTTAACAAAAATGAATAATATTATATAAATCTTAAATGTCAAATCTTATGAGAATATGATCTAGTCCCTTTAAAAATGCCATACAAAGATTCATAGAAAAAGTATAATTATTGTTGATTGATTGAACAATAATTAAAATGTCAAGTATGCACATTGATCTGGGTGCCCTCAGGAGCGTTGATGACCCAGGCACAAGCATCGTCATGGTCATAGTCCTGCGGGTAGTTGGGGCTCGTGATGACCCCAAATGGATCTGTCAGGATCCCGCCACACTCTGTCAAGGCAAGGGATAGGAAATACTGAGCAATTAACGCATTACCAATCAGATACGCATTTTGACGTGTTTTTAGTTTCATACAAAATTAAACTAAAGACCTTTCCTTCTTGATTCAAGTTTTAAAGGCGTCATTTCCAACCCTAACATACTGATGAGCAGAAAACAGCATAAGACCTGAACAGACTGTGAGTTACTCAAAGGCTGTTTTGGTTTTATGCGGGTTGCATATAGCCATTTTCACTTTGCTTCTGAGCAGGAAAGGGTTAAATCAAATGCCAGCTGTTTCAGGCCATAGTCATATTTTTACTAAAAAGGTTACAACTTTTTGCTTTTGTTTTTTACTACAAAACATAAATCACAAATAAGTCTTTTTTAAAGAGAATGTCTATGAAAAAAAATTAATGTTTTTTTATTACGGTAATATAAAATAATTGTTATGTTATTGCTTTTATTAATAAACTGCATAGCATCTCAGTCATAGCTTGAAGAAACACAGTTATGATACAATTTACTATTATTCCTTTATAACAAGAATAAATAAATTCAAACAAACACAGCAGAACACTTACGTGTGAAGTTATACGTCAACAAGAACCCTTCATCAACAATGGAAGTGTCGGTCTTGAATCGTAACCATACAGCTGGCATAGGGGAGATTATTGGTCCGTGAATCGTAGAGTCGTTGCCGCAGTATTGGTCCAATAGAACACCATCTATCGAGTCACCTGGGAAACAGATAGACTTCCAGGTTGGTAAACATGTGTTTTAATTTAATTTAAACCTATTTATTTTAGCTCGATTGCATCGAAAGCCTAAGGCTAAACAATCACGAGTCTGTTTCCTGGGTAGAACCAGCACTTGGTGTCTTTGGGGTAAATCTAAAGAATGCTCCCACAGTGGGGATCCAACCCATGACATCCTGCTTGCTAGGCGGACACCATATCCACTACGCCATGGCAACCTAATTTTCTTTCATAAAACATTTTGTTAAACATTTTAAAACAGTTTTTCATAAAACATTAATATACCAGGTACTAAGCAACACAAGAAAAGCAAGATGACACTTTTATTACAAAATTAAGTTTACTCTATTTTTTATGCAAACATTATTACTCTTTTATGTAAACTCTCACAACTGGACCTTCAAATTTCAAGGGCACAAGTTTGTGTCTTACACAAAAAAAATATTCAATGTCTGTATAGAAATTTCCGAAAGAAGCAAAAAATTCCGACAGAAACGTACCTTCTCTTGCTTGCAGATAATCATACTGACAATATGTGTGACGTTCCAGACGAATGTTCACTATTTTAATAACGATTGAGGTGTTCTCCCCAGACTGTTCATTTCGTAGCACCCACTGGCAGTCCAAACGGTCGCTATAGTTACCAGAGCCGTAGCCTGGCGATGTGATGTTACCGGGACTTGTAGTAATAAGACCACCACACTCTGTGTCAGAGAAATGAACAAAGCAGTTTTTACCGTTTTCCACTCTGATATGCAATTTGACGCATTTGTAGCCCCTTAGAAAATTAAAAAAAAATATAAACTTTTCTTAATAGATTTAAGTTTCAAAGGCTTCATTTCCAAGCTTTAGACTGATGAGCAGCAAACAGCATAAAACATGGACAGACTGCGAATTACTTAGGGTAAGAGTTTGAGGGTAAGGATTTGAGAGTAAGGGTTTGAGGATAAGGGTTTGAGGATAAGGGTTTGAGGGTGAGGGTTTTAGAGTCAGGATTTAAGGGTAAGAATTTGAGGGTAAAGGTTTGAGGATAAGAGTTTGAGAGTAAGGATTTAGAGGGTAAGGGTTTAAGGGTCAGGGTTTTAAGGGTAAGGATTTCAGGGTAAGCGTTTGAGGGTAAGAGTTTGAAGGTAAGGGTTAAAGGGTAAGGGTTTGATGGTAAGGGTTTGAGGGTAAGAGTTTGAGGGTAAGGGTTTGTGGATAAGAGTTTAAGGGTAAGGGTTTGAGGGTTAGGGTTTGAGGGTAAGGGTTTAATGGTAAGAGTTCTAGGGTAAGAGTTTGAGGGTAAGAGATTGAGGATAAGGGTTTGAGGGTATGGGTTTGAGGGTAAGGGTTTAAGGGTAAGGGTTTGATGGGAACAGTTTGAGGGTTAGGGTTTGAGGGTTATGGTTTGATGGTAACAGTTTGAGGGTAAGAGTTTGAGGGTTAGGGTTTGAGGGTAAGGGTTTAAGGGTAAGGGTTTGAGGGTGAGGGTTTGAGGGTAAGGGTTCAGGGTTCCGAGCTTTTTGTATGAACAAAATTCCCTGATTTTTCCCTGATGGAAAATAAAAAATTCCAGGATCATAATTTCGACCTATTTCTTGTTTTAAACTGCGGGCTGTTTGCCGTCTAAATCGCGACCTTATAGTGTAAAACAATATCGATGTTGTCAACTCACGATTTTTTTGTGATTTTTTTTAATTCCGTGATTTTTCCCTGATTTCAGGAACTTTTCGCACATTTCCTGACATTTCCCTGACTGGAAAAAGTGAGTGTCTTTTTCCAGATTATCCCTGATTTCCAGGTTGGCTGGGAATCCTTGGGGTTTGAGGGAATGGGTTTGAGGGTAAGGGTTTGAGGGTAAGTGTTTGAAGGTAAGGGTTTGAGGGTAAGGGTTTGAGGGTAAGAGTTTGAAGGTAAGCGTTTTAGCATTAGGGTTTACAGGTAAGGGTTTTATGGTAAGCAAGGTTTTTATAGAAAAGAGTAGTTTTTTAATGGGGGTAAATTAATACAGGTGAATATTGGTTTTAATGATGAGTGAATAGCTCTTGGGTGTTATAATTGAGTTGGCTATTATTCAGAATGGAAGGGAGGTCCGAATTTTTGGAGAGGTTAAAAGTAAAGAAAGGTTTTAAAGGGTAGGAAATGATTGACAGAATTCAGTACCTGCTTCTTCAAGGGAAGAGTAGAAAGCTTGGAAGCCTCCATTTGAGTTCGACCCATCAGTTCTGAACAGGACACGAGCTGTGTTACCCGACGTCTTCACGACATCAGGGGGGCTTTCACCACAGAAACGATTAATAAGAGGGGAATCTGGGTACATTCCATTATAAATCTGTAAATGTACAACAGCGTATTTATGATATTGTGACATTAGATTTTAACCCTTTGAGCGCTGGAACCGGATTTTGAAGGTTTTTGCAAACAGTTTGGATCCAGATGAGACGCCACAGAACGTGGCGTCTCATCAGGATCCAAACTGTTTGCTATTCTGATAGTATTCTTGAAAAAAAATCGAAGAAAATGCTAATTTTAGAAATTCAGCAGACGACATTTTAGCAGACGACAAATTTCCCAGCATGCAAAGGGTTAAGACTTTAGAAAACACTAACAAGGCAGATGCTATCACCAAAAATATAAGCTATAATGGCTAAGTCAAGCACTGATCAGCTATAATTGATCACATGGGATAAATGTATGTTTTCATTGGATGTTGAGAATCCTAAAATAAACACCCACTACTAACGTGGATCAGAAATATGGACAATAGCGTACAATGACAAAATGTTTTATGTGGCAATACAATTTTATAAACTCCATACAGTGTTTTGTTACAACAACCAGGTGCTCCAAGTAGCTTCAGGCTGAGATAATAAATGGTTTAGCAATATAATGGTTCAAATTAATTATCACCAACTTACAGCCACAAAATCATAACTACAGCGACTGTGGTCCTCAATATTGAAGGGGTTAAAGGTTATTGCCACACGCCGACCTTGTGGCACACGTATCTTCCATTCACACAGTCTTGAGTGCGGGTAGTTGCCGGGGAAGTTCGGGGATTGGAAGGAACCAGACGGCAACATCAGCTCTCCACCACACTCTACGAGAGAAAGGAGCCTTACTATGAATTTGGCTTATTTATTTAATTGTCTCATTCCAGGAAAACTGGGCTTAATGCATATGAGTAAAGTATCGTCCCAGATTAGCCTGTGCAGTCTGCACAAGCTAATCAGTGAAGACCCTTTCCGCTTTTATGGAATTTTAAAGTTTCATACTAGATATATATAAAGTCGCTTCAAAACGAAAATCTTGTTTAGACGGAAAGTGTTGTCCCTGATTAGCCTGTGCAGATAGCACAGGCTAATCTGGGACCACATTTTAAGCACATGCATTAAACCCTCTTTTCTCAGAGCACAGCTTATTTATTTATTCATTATTTCAAACTACACTTGACGCTGTAACTGGTTGCGCTCTTAAATAAAACAGTCACTTTTAACTCAATCTAATTTATTCTTACCAATAACTTTTTAAAGTTACAAACCATGAAAAAATCAATTATTAATGACTGCCCTGTATCAATTATTATGAATGTTATTTCAGGAAAATATTTTTTAAAATGTTTTAATTACCCCCCTTCCCCCCCCCCCACCCCAAATTTTAACTAAAATATAATGTTAGCAGATTGTAATTCTTTATTAACGTCAGAAAAAATTGTAACCTTCAACGCTGGCCTGAAATTTCAATCTAAAGCCCGGATTCTGCACAGTCCCACTGGACACAAAGCGGACATATGCAAAATTGTCAGAGGTTATCACTGGCTGGGGAATATTGAGACCACACGCCTGGACAAGCACTGGACCTGAAAAATTTAAAAACACACTTTTTTTTAATATTAACGAGAAAGCCAATTTGTCACAAAATACACCCATTTAAAGGCCTGGAATGCATTGATTCGTAAAGGATGTATTAAAATGTAAAAGTGTTGACACATGAAATTAATAGGGTAATGATGCAATTATAACTATTTGAGTTTGAGAGCAGGTGAGGTGAATTCGTCTTATGTGGATAATGCAAGGGTATTAATTCAGAAGTGCTCCAAGTGATCTAGCTGGTTATCAAATTTGGATGAGATTACATGCCCACAAAAAATGATTTCATGATTATACTATAAAAACAATTTTTTATAGTAAAATTCATTTTAATTAGTAAATACTTACCT